>LUCM01007653.1:158530-225362 GCA_008360955.1 Fasciolopsis buskii
ACCGAAAGATTACTTAATCGATTTCCTATTGTATATTTGACCAAAAATGTAATTAGAGGAGCATTTATCATTCTTTCTTTGGCCTAATCTGATCAATGCAAATTTTGCGCATGCTTGAACGTCAAACCTAATTAAATGCATACGTATATATATATACCTCTTTTTGTAACACTCAATATATCACATCACAATACAGACCGAGTATAGTACTGCTCAATTCAAGTCTCGTAGGTTCACGATTCCGTATTTGTAATTTAGCCATGAATGGAACTGATTTGTTTGATGCATTGGCAATTCGGTCAGTGGGAAGAGTTTCAGCAAAAACAAAAGCTGATAGGCCAACGATTATTCCGAACGATAGGTGAGCAGCCTCATTCTTCATATACGTACTTATTTATACCAATTGTTCCTGTATGGCGGAAAAACAGTACAGTTTGGCGAGGAAAGTGCGCTGACAACAAACGGAAAACAATTTGACTGTGAAGCATTTGCACAATAACGCGAGGTAGATTTGGGGTTTTCACCTAGAAGAACTATGCAGCCCGACCAAAAGTGCATACGTCTTACTTCTTCAGATTAGGAACTTGTTGTTCGCTTTTCAATCCGGACAACTGATCCACTGGTCCCTATGCGAAAGCTAAACAGTACCATGTTTCCTCAGGTTGTTCTGAACCCCAAGGTCATCATATAGGTAGGAAAAGTGTTGTTGCCACTCGAGGTGGTAGTATCGCCATGTGTGTGTGCATGCGTGTGTGTGTGTGTGCTTGTGTGTATGTGTGTGGACAACGGCGCATAGCTCAGGAGAACAAACTATTCAGAATGAACATCAGTTTGTTGATGGCCAGAGTCAAAGAAGGAATACAAGAAATCACAGTTTTTCCCTTCTAGTTTACGGTCATCAGAGTGATCTGAGGACAAATCCGATTAGAATTCTATCAATACGGATCATTGTCAATCACATCTACCAAATGATCGTATCACCTAAACTAGAGATTCTGGTTTTGCGACCTGAACTCCGAGTCCAGTGACCAGAACGTCATGGGAACAAACAAACGATTTTAGTGGCATTAAGTTCCTGTATATTTTCGTGTGTCACGTTTATTTTCTGGCAGGTTGTTTGTACACAGCCAGGGAAAATGCTGGTCGCTGAAGCGCACAGCTAGACCTCTTAGATCAATGGCGGAACAAATTCAGTACAACTTCGCAAACCGTTTCGCAGTCAAGATTTCGACTCCTTCTGTGCCTGTGATTTTTCGTACTTGAATATTCGAACAGGTCGCCCAATAGTTGAAGGTTGTCAACTGTCATTCGAGGACTGTAAAGTAGTCAAAAACAAATATAAGACAGATTTGGCTACATGTGATAAACTGACGAACGGATGAGTGAGCGAACGTGCGGTTTATTATTGCGCTCTATCGTCTGATTGCGTAAAAGTGCAAATACCCACGATCAAATTGTTTTGACTTCATCTCAGTACTATTTTCTTGTAATTGTCTTTCTGTGTATGCTTTCCACTCCGCGATTACAAGGGCATAAACTAACCAAATAGAAAGGCCCATTTCTCTCCAAGCTTTATTAGCAGTACAAATAATAGTTTTGATATTAGGTTAGTTAATATTTTGAGGTGGAAAATCATAGTGCGTACACGCTAAGATCTATTTATATCAGTACTACCAAAAGGTCTACACGATAAAGCTTCCAAAATGAAATATATTGTGTAAGAACCAACTAGTCAGACTTCATGTAGCTGAACTGTCAAGCTTTGAAGTAGGCAGGCATATCAGAAGGTCAAGTTTTTATTGACTGAAAGTTATCTGAACGGATAACAACGGAAACCAAGTAGGAAATGTTGAAATGTTCACTGCCATGCTGGTGAATTCACTCGTGCACGATCACTCTACCTGAACCGTTTTTAACAAATTCCCACCCCCCTGGACGAACAAGTTAGTCGTGGACAGATTGATGGAATAATCAACCGGAGATTTAGTCAAAATGGTTTGGAAATAGGTCGAGGAGTGGCAAAATGTTTCGCCAGTCAAACTTCAACCAAAATACTTATGCATTTTAGGATGCAGAAATAAAGAACAAATAATTTTCTATTAGAAACAACAAACGGTGTTAACCGATTAGTACCGGAAAAGATACGGTAATGTGAGTGTGAGTTCCGGACATGGTAACATAAGGAAGAAATGTACAAAAAAGTAAACTTAATCAGACATGAATAATGTTCACCATTTTTGACCACCTTGCTTCCACCTAGGCGCGGAAAAAGGTATAAGGTTTAAACGAACGAAAGCGTTGTGATTACTACTATTTTTTGTAGGATGCAAACTGAGTAGGGAGCTGAAACAGGATTGTTGCGAATGAACTCTTCTATACTGGTAATTACTTCTGCAAATCCCCTATCTTGTTTGTAGAATAACGGAGTTGTGGATTTGTTGTTTTTGTCGATTGTGTGTTTCTCTTCAAGGCCACAGGTGCCGGTGGGAGTAGCGACTAGGTTACACTTCACTCGAAAGGGTTGTGTTGAGAGAATAATGCCCAAGAATAATGCCCATAAATTGATCTTATTCCCCGATCTCCAGTGCGTTTGATTTAGGCCAAAATAAAACATCAATATGGCTGACTGACAGAACTGTCAGTATTGTCCGTGGATGTCACAAACCCCGTCTACCTCTCTGTGTATGGATTAGAAACTCCCGGCTGATTTTTCCATCCTATCGTCCCGTTCGTAATCTTTTCCTTTGAATGAGATCCCCAACCGAGGAGAAGTTCTTCCACATAGGCGTATAACGGTGACCTCCGAATCGATGCTAATTCGACAGCTGACTGGATGATAAAATCAACTGAGAAAACAATGGGATCGAACAGATTGCCAGGGCGATTTTCTACCTTAATCATGTGAACCAGCCTTGTCCATCTTCTTTCATTATATAGTATGAAAATTTTTTTACTCGTTATAAGGTTAGTTGTCAGTAAAGACGTGTAATGAGAAGAAAACGGCGGTCTTAATTGAAGTTATTAACGTCTGACAACAAGTCCTAGTTTGGATCGAAACGTCACAATAAACTTTATAACTCAGTATACGCCTTCTCACTTCTAATATATATATATATATATATATATATATATATATACATCACAACTGGATTAGTGTGATGGTAACGGCATAATGATTGTATTAAAAAAAGTCCTAACCGATAAAATGATGGGTGGTGAGGAACATTGCTCATGACTGGAATCTTCACTTCGTGGTGCTATCCGGTTCAATACAAAGGATAACAAGACTATACCAAACTTGTCTGGATTAAACTGTAAATAATTTTGTCTTCTTTACGCGTGTTCATAGTTGTTCCGAGAAAAATAATTGTTCATACTTTTGATTATTTAGCAACTACTTCAAAATAAATTATCATTAATCGATGTGATTGACCTACCCGAGGTACCGGGCCATAGCAGCGTACAGGATGGGGAAGAATCGGGCCAGTACACGTGATTCGTTTTCTTGATATTGTGTTCCATCGGAGGAGCAAGTAGCCCGAGATTGAATGCATAATTATGCTTACTACCAAGCATCGTGCGCCACCGACGTACTCGTCTGGCCAGCACCGGAGCAATGTGTATAGCACGCGAGTGTGACAATCGCTCAACCACGTGATCATTTTGTATGTCATCTAGATGACAAGTGGGAATGGTGAACTGACGACGAGATTGTTTAATCAACGGGTATACTCGTGATTCTTGGGAATTTTCTCCCAGTGTCTTTAGCTGTGGTACACTGGACGACGAACTGGACAAACTCGCAGTATCACCGCCCGTGTCGGACAATAGTGCACTAGCTCGATCCCGGCGGGGTACATATTCCCAGTGTGCATCGAACTGATCCGGGTAGACGTGGTTGAAATGAATCACATCTCTGTTCAGTTCATTATTCATCCTGCTACCGAGTTAGGATGAACTCGGGAAAATTCGTTATCCAAAAAATCGGTTGAGTTGTGTACACGTGCTAGTGGGACTAGAAGGAATCTAACAATGCGCTCTCATTTCCCCATGCATCATTTACAAAAGGGTCTGGGATATACTGACCAATCTGCAATCAGAATGACGCCCCTATGTTGACAACCCTATCTGCCTACTAGATTAACGCTATTGGTTAATTTATCGGCTGGGATAGGGTAGCTAAGTGAATGAGTCATTTTTCATTGTTGCCCTAGTAACGGTATGAGCAAACCACGTATCGCCGTGAGTGAGGGGTGAATAGAATGAAATAGAAGAAAAGAGAGGAGAGAACATATTACGGAATGGCGAATGTTACACCCGCAGATGGGCGACAAAGCTGTCGTCCGATTTTTGATTCCACCTTTGTTCGATCAAGCTTAACGGACAATATAGTAATTCAAAAAAGGTCAAAGTGGGAAAAATGCCATCGTCCGTCCTACGAGCGTACCATAGACGTGGAGATGTAACACGAAGGACTACTCATAGGGTTATATTATTTCACAATTTTTGCCCGGAAGTGATTTGTTTAAGTGGTTTTTAGTAAGCTTTCCAAACTTTAATGACAGATAACCAAAGCAAATGGTTCACTAATAAAACTAGTGCATTGTTTCTACAGGGGACCGTTTTAATTAACAAGGATTAGTAACAATAATAATAAAGATAACGAAAATTCTATTGTGCAGTTCGTGTCAAAACTCATCTAACAATCGTCATATGAGCAATTTCCTGTCTAGCACACAATAGCTTTCTAAAAAATGACTTCATTTTGCATCTCTTTTAATCATCAAGAACTGGCGAATCTTTTTGATAATACATCGCATGCTTTGGAGTTATCCGATGAGAAAATATGTTAGAAATTTAATAGATATCCGACTTCAGTCACCATATATATATCCTAACCATGGCGCATCACGAGCTCTTTAGGAAGAACAAAGTGAAATCAATTCACGACAATCTGTCGCTTATTTTGCTATGGTAACCGATGGGCCCGCAATTATTCTTCAGCAATATTTTGGTCTTTTCGATATGATATCCAGCACCTACAAAGCGAAATTGCTTTAACTTTTTACTGGAAAAAACATTAGAATTTCCAAGCCAATATCCATTGGCTAGGAAACCTTCTTTAGTTATCACCCCGAGGCACGCAACATATTTTGAAATGAATCAAGATTTACACCAGAGAATGATTTTACACAAAGCATACAATTTACCCAAGTGTATTTTTACTCGATTTACTTTCGACTGAAAGAAAATCATCCTAAACAGGATAAAATGTTTAATAAATTTTGGTACAGTGAAACTCTGGACTGCTTTCGGAGATAATACCGTAGTTTTATGTTTGATAATTTTCTTCGAATGAGAGAAGTATGTTTATAAGTATCAGGACCGAATGACGCAAGCAGTGTATCGGAAAATCGATGAGCCCGGTACTGGTTTTTATTGTGAATGACGCGGCGAATTATATCTACTAACAACGCCCTATGATTACCATTATATCATTAACAATAAATAAAGATATTCTTTGCCATAACGACAAAGTTCCCCTTAACCTTAGTGCATTCTTTTGATCCGTTGGCAAGGATATTCCAATTTTATTCGTTTGAGAGCGGACAATTTGGGCGGAAAACATTGTCGGAGAATTTCCTCGTGGAAATGTCAATTTTTAAGAGTATTTCAGATCATTAAATGCCACAATTCCAACAACAGAAGTAATGGATCCTTGGATGGATTTTTCCAAAATTGCTGAAGATAATTATATTCCTTGCTTTTTTATGCCATTAGTTCATGCAACATTTTGAGAAACTTGGCGTCTTCAAATGCTGTTCAAGTCTATGTGGTCCAAGGATCATGAAATATCGATAATAATCTGTCACAAGATTACCAAAGTGAATTTGTATCGTGATAATTTGATACCAAATTAAGTGGTCATTTTCGAATATGATGGATTTCGTCCATGAAAATTAGGATTTTGGCATAGTTTATCTGTTTGAAATAACGCAACCGATGGTCTTATTTGGTCTAAAATGCCGAAAACGTTTAAGCAGAAAATTTTAAGTCGGCCGATGACTTGAAATCAGTTTCTGTTTATTTTCTGTTAGTGCTTCACTGTCACAGAAACAATATGAACATGCCCAAAGGACCTTGACTCAAGGTCAACGTTGATGTAAACCAAGATCTTCCCTAAACGACAAATATTCTGTCCGTGATCAACCGTGATTGTGAGACCCCAGTTAACGCAAAATATCTTTGTTAAAAAGTAATTGTCTTCAGCCCAAAAATACATCTAAAGATAAAATACTAAATAAGATAAGTGTTTTTTGGGAAGCAATTTGCTGTCAATTATGAATTTAGACTAGGATAAATCCTAAGACCCTACTCAAAACGTTAATAAAATTTTCATGCTCCAGTAGGGTTTTATTCTTTATGTCTTGACGCGTTTATGTGGAAACCCAAGATCAATCATATTCGACTGGCCTTATTATGGTCTACAAACAGATCTAATAAAGGAAACCTGCAAATAAATTCATGGTATTTGCTGAGGCTTCTTTACGCTTAGCAAGTACTAGAGATTTTAGGATACTAAGATTGAAAATTGTGAATGCATCACAATCGGCAACACCTGTACTTAACGTTACTTTGACACATTTTTGTTCATAATGGGGAATGAGTGAAATGTTCTACAGGAAAAATCGATGGTCATCTGTACCAGTCCTTCTAGTCATGAAGATAGGAGTTAGATATTTTCCGGGCAGAATTTACCCACAGTAACTCCATGACCTTCGAACTCCTAATGAGACTGTGTCGCTGAGCAAAGTGCCATTCCCACAACGAGGACATAATGCCACTGGCCTTACGCGCCTCTCGCATTCGCGGCTAGGTGCGAGCCAGTGCGGTTCTTTCTTCACAAAGGAACCCCGCGACAAGTTTACGTGCTTCTTCATTATACAGGTGCATCTTTACGCAATTTTCTCTGCGATATTCGCTCGATGGCCTGTCAAGAAATTATAAGTTAACTTGTTCCGCACAATAACGGATTGGAGTGGAAGAACGAAGTTAGTTTGTTACGGGTTGCGAATCGGCTGGGAGTGTTGGGTTTTTGTCTGTGTTAAGCTTGTACCAATATGCTCTGGTTTTTACTGCTATTTTGTGGCATCCTCCATCTCGAAATGATATATAGATTGAGAAACTGTGTAAAATCGAATGCTAAATAATAATTTGAGGAGTTATGTAAGAACACAACGAAATGCGATACTCAGCCGTATGACCTATTACCTCCAACCGCCTTTTGGAGGGTCGCGTTGACTTCAAGTCCAGGAGTCCAAATAGGCCAACACTAACCATCTAATAACCATAACCTTCCTCAGAAGACAGCTTGCGGAATTGTCGTTCTGTGCACATGATCCGACGAACTGAACTTAATCAGATTCAGTGGCTTTTTAAAGATTAAACCATAGAAAAAGTAAGCTGCACCCAATTTTCAGGTTACGCATAAAATGCTTCCGTCGCATTCTGCCGATACCAAGAACACAACGGTATTCAAATACTGATCATGTTTCAGAGACACATGGGACCACCGACCTGATTGCGGCTGTCTATGCTCGGCCCCTGATCGATAAAGCTGACACCACAGATGCCTAGGACCCAGTGAATACCAAATGGGCTTTCTGAATGCCCGAAGGTACTTCATCCGATATACGACCATCAGGCGAGATACAACTATCCAAGTAAATAAATCTATCCATCTCACCAAGTTGTTATCTTGCAGGAACAAGGCACTGCTTTGAACCATTTCAATAGTGCAAAGATATTTTAGATTTCCAAGGTGCAAAATGCACCTCAAACACATGCATTAGCATCCAGACGATCGAGAAACATCTACAACTTCTTCGAGTTTTTTTCAGTAGCACAGCATCACTGGTACATTTTAATTTCGGCAGTTTCCTGTCTGAAAATCTATCATTGCTATTATTCTCATAAAAGGATAAGGCTATCACCATACTCGTTTCAATCACAGAGTTAGGAAGAAAGGAGAAAAGGAGACAACCCTGACAGACACCACTTTTCTCATGGTGAACAGGAGTGAAAGCCATCGTAAGCACGAACTTGGCCTCGGTTGTTCGTATTCGAAGACTGGATGAGTGAAACGAATTTCTTTGGCATATCTATCAGTGAGAGAAAGCGCCGCAGAATTGGGTACTCGACTGAGTCACGCACCACTTTCTACAGAAGAAGGACAGGGATCATGAGTCCCAAAAAGGTGTGTCTATTTTCCAAGATTTGTTTCAGAGTGAAGATTTGGTCAAAGCAAACCTTGGCGGGAGAGAAACCGGCTCGACTCTCACCGTCACTCTTTTCGCAATTACTAGATAGTCGGCGGGGAATAATCCGCACGAACAGTTATGACCTACTTCCCGGGTCCTAGGCATTTCGTTGCAACGACCACGGCGCTGGAAGCTCCTAGTGGAGTTCAAGTAAGGTATTATCGCTTGAAAACAGCTTTTGCAGAACTAGTGGTTTTCTTGTTAGTACGACCACATACAAGGCCGAAACAAAAACGCTCTCCGACCTAAATATGATCTGAGTCCCTCGATGTATGAGACACATTTGTCATTCAGAGGCAGAAGAAGGTCGTCACTGATTTTGTGGCCAATTTTATCCGCCTCAGACTCCAGAGCACTGTTTGACATTTCACCATCAAAAGAGGTGAAACCGCACATCTGCGCAGTGATAGCTGTTGAAGTCGCAACCATGAGTGATATGCCCGGAATGGTGGTCAGAAGTTTAGGAAAAATATAAGGTGCTATGGTAATTGATTGTTTTTATTCAGTGAACTACTAAGCAGAGTGTTCATTTAGAGTAGTCTCTAGAGTGATGATAAACAAATATATCTCTTCACTTCATGTTGATGTTCGTCTGCATGGGAAGTTGAAATTGTCGTCTATTTGGATTGCATCTGAAACTAGAGGTCTGTTCTACAATCCAAAGATCAGTATTGCTCCTTAACACTGTATCAGATTATGCGTATATATTTTTATACAGAAATTGTAAGTAGTATCTGGATGAATGAACAAAATTCGCCTGGGAGCACGCGACCGATTTTGCGGTTATTGTCGCTCGTCAGATATGCGTACCCGATGCTCTCTTGTCCAAACATCCACATACTTGTACACTCTGAATTGATTGATGTTTCTCACCAGAATCGAATCTGTAGCACCAGGAGTGTGCATGGAAGCTCTTCGTCGAAGAGTGCACAGAAGAATCACAACTGTGATTCGTTGATAATTCTTTGTCAGTCGGGCTGAGGCAGCCTTAGGAACAAGGGCACCGGGTACGCATACCTGACAAGCTACAATAACCGCGAAACCGGTCGTGTCCTCCCGGGCAAATTTTGTTCATTCATCCATATACTACTTACTGCGTCTATATATGCATACGTATATTCTGGGGAATTCTGTCCTCGTTCATAAGGTTGGTTTAACCCAACCGAAAAAGAATTATCACCGAATCACAGTTGCGGTTCTTCTGTGGACTCTTCGATGAAGAGCTTCCATGCAAATTCCGAAAGTCCTCAAAGTTAGAGTCCAGACTTCGCCTTGCCGAGGTTGTCATCTATATCAGCCCCAACTCCTCGTGATGTATTTCCTATGAGTCGATCAATATCAGTAGCCGTTAATTCGTCACTTTCTAGACTTCAAGGGCTTTGTTAATTTCTCATCAACAGAATGTTTTTCTCAAATGCTACCGCTTATTTTCCCGTCTTTTTCAAATCCGCCAACATAGGTTACCATAGAAGGGATAGTAATCGTTCACATTCAACGGGTACGGGTTCCGTGTGCTTGGAAGAATAATGGTTTGATTTAGCGAGTATAATAAGATTCTTCTCATCACTTCTAATCCAGGCGAAGTGAATAATCATCGACGCGAGTATACTGTCGGATCCATATTTTTACACTTATACTACGAACACTCATCGTTTTGGCAATAAAATACATGAAGACTGCTACTTTCCTTATTCTGGTAGTGCCAACTTTGTTTTGTCTTTAAACATATCATATCTGAACCGCTTCGATATTCTTCTGTTACCCATTCTGCAGACGGTCTTTCATCCAAAAAGGCAGAGGTAAAGTGTTCATGCTATGAATGTCCGCACTGCACTCTCCTTCCACATGCAACTCCATATCGCAATGTCAGAGCACGTTGGTGCCAAGTCTCAATTATCCTGCCGTGGAACAGTATCGAACAGTCACTGTGACGCTGGGATTAGCTCACTCAAACCAAATGTTACTAGGAACGAGTATCTATAAAGCGGGATGAACAGGAGTCATGTACTCTATAATGAGTAGGTCTTTATTTTTGGTGCTGTGAATTTTTCGAAGCTGTGACCGAAACATCTACATATGAAACCGGTTCCACCGATCGTTCTACCATTCGGATAGAACTCAACGATGCTATTTTCCGGGATATTCCTGAGACCGAATATGTAGTCCTCAAAAGGTGATTTCAGAATCCGGAATAACATGCACCGATTGGTGCAACGAATTCACAGACGATTCACGTGACAGCTTTACAACTAAACACGACCACAGAATTGGCCTATTGGAATCGAAGTGAAGAAGAAGAGAATAGGTCCAAACTCACTATGGAGAATTAATGGACACAAATTCGACCAATCGAAGTCAATCGTTTTACTTTCAGATACAATTTCAGAGGAGAGTTCAAAGTATCCGCGTGTGTCTTTTTGTCTTCGTATTAGCTCAACTGAGGTTGGAGTAATTCCATAGTGTTCTGTAGGTTTCAACGTTTGAAAATATTACGGTCAGATACTTCTACAGCTAGGTGTGGTGAACAACTCGCCCCATCGTGATTTTTGGTGAATAGGTGCATTCCTCGGTATCTGACGTTCAGAAAAATAAATGACAATTATAGTCAGAATAATAAACAATTCCGTTTCATAGTGGAGCAAACTTGACTTTGGCAATAACAGCACATTTCTTTCGAAACTGCGAGTCCCGATTACAGGTCAGGCTCGGAAGAAAAGTGCTATTAATGATTCCGTAATTCGCGACAGCTCCATTGATTAACAGCCCCAATCCGCATTCTACTCACGATAGGCAAACACAAATTTAGTCGATCACAAGCTTGCGTAAAATTTAATCCACAAACTGGAATTTGGCGTCTCCTCAGGGGCTGATCAATTTTTACGGATTCTGGTTTGAATAAATCGAGTTTGTTGATAAAATTACAATGCACCAACTTTGCCAGCTCATTTCACACATGGGGGATAAGTGAAATGTTCCCTATCTCTCACTTTTGTTTCACTCAGTTGCAAGTATAGGAAAAACTTTCTTCCGACTCAAACGTTCAAAAAATCTGCATGAGCAGTAGTGCTGATTGTTGCAACCGACGGTGTGGTACATGTTGGTGTTAACAAACGGAGAATTTGGCCAGAATTCAGTCGTAGGCACTGGCTGCAATGACAGCAAACGAAGCCACACAAACACACACACACACACAAGCACACACAAACTCACCCGTGTGAGGAGACAAGCAATTGGGGAGCGGTCTGGGGTAGTCGCATAAGCGAATAAAATTTATCAAATCTAATTGAACTAAATTTCACGGTACACAGTGTACCATTTTCTTCAAATCGCAACGGATCCGATTTGGGGTGGGAAATCATGGGTGAATAACTTTTGGCAAAAATCTTTTATTCGTGTTTCCAGTTCACATCATTTGCCAGAAAAAATATTGAGGGGGAAAATTTATCAAAGAGAACCGATGTGTGTGGTAATTGTAGTTGGAAATTATTTCTGGCTCAAAGTCCAGCAATCGAAGCTAGGTTTGTGGTAGTGCACGCAGTGACAAGGGTACAGTTATGTCAGCCTGAACAAACGAAAGTAGGCCTGTTATTGGATTCAATGCTACAGGAAGCGTATTTCCGCCATCATTGGGGAGTGATTCGTTTCCGTGGTTGTGTGGAAAAACATCTTTTTGTAGCCCAGTAAATGGTTGAATAGATTAGTGAACGGTTTAGGCCACCAGGTGGAATTACAGTCATGTGAGGAATGGAAAAGTGTTCGACATTTGCACGGTCTTTTCGGTGAATAAAAAAGAAAACCCATTCACTGTGCCTGATCAGCTCACAATTCCGGTTAAAATTAAAGGCAGAAAAGGCGAACGAGAACCTAATTGGTGGACGAGATTTTTTCCTCTCTGGCTTGGAAAAGTTTCGCCCGAAACTGTTGATCGTGAAGCCGTTGGTTCTCGCACGAGTTCAAGAATTCACTTACTTCTACAATCCAGTCAACTGTACCGAATGCATCAGGCTTTTTCTGTGCCTGAGATTGACGTCTCGGCTGTGTAGTTCGGGTCACCTTGTTTGATGATCGTTTGACCTTTTCCGTCTAATTAGAGCTTGTCTCCTACCGTGTTGCACCTGTGGACACACACTATACGATTGGCATGGCACCCACCGGTCTATGGTCGTTGTTAGAACCACCTGTCTCATATGCCTATTTTCAACAATATTTTGTTCCATAAGATGCAAACTATGCAGATTTTGGAATATCACTTTCCAATAATCGGGTTTCCATTCTGCAGAACGGTGCACACGTGCTTCTCAAACCGCCTACTTATTGGAATCTGTTGTAATGTCCGTTTCTGTTCGAAAAGCTGGATACGGTAACAGTTCATAAGCTACCAATAAGTTGGGCATAAATGAAAGAAATCCTGCGCTCGTTCAGGTATGATAAATAATGCGGTTTTGACCCGGCACGTAATACAGATGGATCACATTAAATTCAGTCTTGAAATTTAGAATGTCCTGCCTAGATTTATGCCCGGAATCGACTTTCCATTTTGGCCTGATTGATCGGAAAATATTGTTTGAACCCTTTTCTCGTTTTATCGAGTTTATGAATTCCTGGTGTTTCCCACAGTAGTCATGCTTCTTTGCAAATTGAGTCGTACTGGGTGAATCCATCACATGTCCCGTGCCTTTCCACAATTTAAGGAAACCATTACCGAATAACAGTCGCCCAGTTTGGTAAGACCAGACCAAATGCATTACTAATTCACTCGTGCGCTCCTATCGTAAGCAATTATTTGCTTGCCCAAAAGTTTTCAATCCGGTTCAGATGGTGTACTCATCAAACTTGAATTAACTTGCGCCGGTCTCGATTGCGAAATCTGAGTAGCAGATAATAGCGAAAGAATAATCAAACGATCATATGATGGAAGGATCAGGGAAAAGTAGAAATATTGCCAACACAAAAATTCCACTGTTAGTCTTAGCGAAACCCATGCAAGAAGAATCATATGAATAATTTCTGCTCTAGTAGGCAGTAACATAGGAAAGCATATGTTGGAATTTGTGCTATTTTTATTTACGAAGAACTGGCAGATCTTTTCGTTACTAAGCCGTATACTTTGGAGTTATCTAGTGAGCAAACTGGGTAGAAATTTAGTCGATATCCAATTTTAGCCGCCATATGTTTACCTCAACCATGACGCATCACGAGCTCGTTAGGATGAATAAAAGTGAAATCAGTTCACAACGATTTAGCGCTTGTTTTGCTAAGAATTCAAGATCAATAAATCGTGCGGCGCCAGAACTTGGTCATTTCGGTGTAACGTCTAGCACTGCCAAAATGAAATTGCTTTTACTTCTTACTTCAAGAAGCTTCCGAATTTCTAAATCAGTATCTACTGGTTAAGTGTCTGCTTTAATTATCACTCCAAGACACGAAACAATTTGAAAAGAATCAGGAATCAGGCGGAAGTGTGATTTTATGTGAAACATACATTGAACTCAAGTGTACTTTTACCCGGCAGGCTGAAAGGGGCGATTTCTTTTTGAGACTACCGTTTTTTTGTATTGGATACTTTTTTAGAATGGAAGGGTTTTCTCCGTTGCTATAACGACAAAATTCCCTTTTGATCCGTTTGTAAAAGATTTATAAACTTTATTCATATGAAAGTGAACAACTTGGACGGGAATAACAAAGTGGGACAATTTGGTCGGAGAGTTTCCTTTTTGAAATTGTTCATTTTGTGGGTGTTTCGTAGGTCAACACAGGTCATTCATTCATCAACAAAGGCGGCCGGCCCTTAGATTGAGGCACTGGACATTTTCTACTATTGCTTAGGATTATTATATTCTCTGCTTTGGGACGCGAATAATTCATACTACGTATCTGGTAAAATTTGATACCTTTAACCATCGTTCAAGTCCACCTGGGCAACGGAGCATGAAATTCAATAATAATCTGCTGCAAGATCATAGAAATAATAACTTCTGCCGTAAAATTTTTATATGAATATAACTAACTTTTTGATCACTTGTGAATCCTATTGATTTCCTCTATGAACACGTATTCTTTGCAGCTTAATCGCTTATTACGATGTAAATGGTGGGCTTTTCTAGTCCGAAATGCCAAACAAATTTGCACACAAAACGTAAAATCTGTATCTTTTAAATGGTGGCACAAAAATATTTCCCCATTTTCTGGTTCACTGTTTTACTGTTACGGTAACTATGTTAGCGGTTAACGCGGCACTTTCGAATGACTTTGACACAAGGTCAACTTTGGTGTAAGTCAGGATCTTTCTCAAACGAAAATTTCTTCTATTCGTGATCGACCATGATAAAAAGAACTCAGCGCGAAATAGCATAATTAACGAATAATTATCTGTGGTCTGTAAATACATGCGTGATTGCGGATAGAATAGTCGATAAAGTAAGTGCTTTTGTTGGACAACCGAGTTCGTTTCTAGTTGTGAATTTAAAAATAACCATAAATCCCGAGAACCTCGCCAAGAAAGTTTATCAAATTTCCGTGCCCCGGTACAGTTTCGTTTTTCACGTTCAGACGAGTTTACTGTGATAACCATGTTCAACCATGTCTAACTGGTATTATTACAGTTTACAACAGATATAGTAAAGAAAACATGTACATAAATCTATGGCAATTTCTGATGTTCCCTGAAATCTAGCGAGTACGAAAGCCTTAAGGATATTAACAGTGAAAATTTCTCAATGCTTCACAATTGACGGCACCTGTAATTGTAGTATTTTGTCATACTGCCTGAAGTCTCCTGTCATCGTGTTAATGTATCTCATGGACCTCAACACGATAATTTAAATTGATCTCTACTGGAAGTGGTTGTTATTTCTTGCGATTTATCAAAACTACAGAGATAACAGTTTCTATGCTGATACCAGGTTTATTAGCCTCCCGTTCTTCTTTTATCGTGTTATTAAACGATTGCTGGATATTCACCTCTCAGGTTGTATTCAAATTTCACTTGACTTGACTTGAATTCAGACAGCCGTGGCCAAACCAATCAGACTTGTGAGGATGCAGAAAAAATCAGTGTTCCTAATCCCAGATCCGCTTTCCGCTTCTGACGGGCAGTGGCCAAACGGATAATGTAGCGTTTGAACATGAATTTCGCGGATTCGAATGTTCCCAACGCTGGACAACTTCCTCATTTGGCGGCCCTCTGTCGGTCGCGGCCCCCTTCCGCCCAAAATGATGTACTTTGTTGTTTCATCAATAAAGGAAGTAAAAGATAAAAGATAATTCACTGACACCCGTCGCTTTACCGCAACGATCTATTCGGATTTCATATTGTTCTATGCTGCCGCAAATTACCGGTTCACGGTTCCTTGAATCTCTTCTCCCCGGGCTTAGTGAACTTCGAGCTTTTCACTTCAAACAGACGTCATGTATGCCAAGATAAAGAAGTGGCTTGAGTTGGGAACGACATTCGGCTCGCCACTAGTACGGTTCATAAATTTAGCTAGACGAGAAACAGTGAACGATAGGTAGACTGAATAGGCCGCCAACCAGTTAAATTAGAACCTTTGGATCTACCATAGTTATGTTCGCCAGACCGGGGGAAGCAGCTCACTATGACCAAACCTATCGAAAATGTGTGCTTAGATCCGAATCTTTCGAGACGATGTGTAAAAGCTAGTGGTGACTTGTACGTGAAATGCGGGCATTTTTCTGACCGGCACTGGTCGAGGGGATTGAGTATCTGTTAACAAAAGGGTCAGAGTTTAGAATTTCACATCTTTCGGTCTCTTTGGTGGTTAATAGCAGTTCGCTTTGACTGGGCTGGTTAGCATATCTGATCTAACTAGAACTCACTCGAAGTTTCGGAGTCATGATACCTGACTCCCCTCATGTAGTGGATCTCAGTGGCCGTTAGCGTGTTTATTCCATTCCTTACGTGAGACAAGTATGTCAGTTCTTGACAAACCGGGCATCGGACCCATATTGCATTTCCGCACTGAACATGTGTGCTCGAAAGTTGAAGCATTATCCTTACGCTTCAAAAAAAATGCAAAATCGTGAAACAAAATTTTTCAAATTTACTACGTCATCTCGTCATTTTGTGATCGTATTTCGATTCGAACACATTCCTATTGGCTTTCGATTTCACAACCTACGGTTACAACATCTGCCGACAGATTTTTGTCTTTTAGGGACAAAATCCTAGTTTCCGAGGGTAAGAATCCTTTGTCGCCGTAATTTGACTTGAATTAAGCACATTCAAACGGTATTTTCCACTTCACCTAAGTGCTGAACTAATCAGTAGGTGGAAAAGTAAGTCACTATCTGGAAAAGCGAGAGATTCTTAGAGCAAAAATGTGTCCCAAATCAGTTCATTTCAATCCAGTTCAGTTCAGTTCAGTTCATTTCAGGTTTACAACCCTTGAAGATCAACACAAACGAACAGGTGGGAATATTTATTACAAAGTAAATGTTTGGGTGTCTTGATTAAAAATCAGAGAAAAATATCATTGGTGGTTTGGGTAAAGATATGACTTTGTTCTTTCATGATATGTAGCTAGTTTCACTCCTTCACAGATGCATTGAAATTTAGCATTTGTGATCTGGAATCTAGTGACCGAAATGATTATTGCCATCAATCCTCGTAAATGGCCCCGTAATTCACAGTCATATCAGTCAAATCAGCGAGTCTGAACAGACTAGGTAATAGAAGATCGATTGCATCATCAGTAAAGTTTGTGAATACTGGTGGTGTTACAAGACTCGGCTTAGCAATATCAGCGCCACTGAGGAGTTATCCAAGGACTTTGTTCTCTGCGTCAGTAGGTTATCATAATCACAGGAAATGGCCTTTCAACCCTGGGACTAAATCCGAAGAGAAATGACAGAATCCAGCGTTTTGTAAAGAACCGTTTCTGACAGAAACGTGATGGGTGCTGCCCAGTGCATGCTTGATACTCCGTCTATCGCGGTCTTCAGTTAGCTGATGCTTCTCATACTCTTTTGAGGTTCGAATACAGTGGGTGCTCTGTTTTTCCATGGACAGCCATTGAGATGACAAACGTGTGACGTGTGTAGCTTTAAGCCGTTTGGCTTACAGAGGATATTCGTGGGACCAACCATGAAGATCGTTCATAAGTGCTCCAGTTATATCTCATTAACTATCAAGGACTCCATGGTCAATGTTGCTAGAAACGACTTGTGATAAGGTCCACATGAAGTGTGGCCACTTCTACCTTCTGCTCACGAATGTAGAGATGGAGTTAAAGCACACAATGTGAGAAGCATAAGCTTGTTGGAGGAAATAAACCTAATGACAAATTATATGTATTTAATCCGTTTCACAATTATTGAGTTAGAGAAGAAGTAAAGGACGTATTATTATTATTATTGTTATTATTGTGCATTCGTGTTTAAATTCAAGTAGAAACCCTGGTACGTTTTTTACTTTCTTAATTGTTTTCATGAAAGTTGCTCAGACCGACCGAAAAATGTCAAGTGGAGAGGTTGACGGGCCTTGGGAAGATTCTAAATTGGAACATTGATGGCGCAAAGTTAGAGGTCGACTAGTATCAAAATACAAATGCTCACACATCGCTATGGGTTCATGTTTCATCTACTGTGTCAATTTCTTTGTTTAAAAAAATATTGAAGTCTGGACTCTAGTTTCCCGGAATTTGTGACAATAGGACAAATTCGAATTCGCTCGAGTTTTCATACTCCAGCTAGAAACATGTTTTCATCCTTCGAGAGTTGTTTACATAACAAACTTTCTGGCTGATATCACGTCGCTTTTTCGCGCTAGTCAAAACAAAGTTTACTCAGCCACTGCATATTTTCGTTTCATCTTAGATCTGAATTATTTTATCCTGTCCCAAAAAACCCTATGATGAAAGTTCGGGGAGAATAGAATGAACATAAATGTCGAAGATACGAAGTCATTTCCAAAACGTTGTTGAATGATTAAAGTTTGAAAATTTGGCAAAGCCTGTCGAATTTTTCTATTATTTGAAGAACAACCGCTTTGATGACACATTTTGCAAGGGATATGGTTCCATCCAGGTGTGGATGTCGTAAATCGTATTTTTCCATCCATCCACCGCCTTTGCACGTCAAAACATTCGTGTGCGAGAATAGAAATATGTTCATCTATATGTGATTTTTTCTGTGTATTTCATCACTCACATCAATAAACCTGTCATTCTACCAGAATCCGAGATCGTTATTTGTGCTTGATCGCACTTTTGTGTCTTTATATTTAAACAACTTGTGTCGTCCACAAGTTTGCTAGGCTGTATGATCAGAAATCATTCCGTCTGCCTTGTTTTTGCAAATACGACCAAGTTAACAACGCGATTGTTTCCGACTCGTTGTTTGATCGGGTATTGCTTGTGTAAAACTACTTAGCATAATCTGTTATTTTCCTACTGGCGTGAACGATCTTCGATTTGCCTCAAAACTGAATACATAGTCTATGGCAATCCGGTAAACGGGCAAAGGTTGTGGTATTCACATTTAGACCAAATTATTTTCTGGTTTGAGACTATTTTTTTCCTTCGCAAACCCAATTTGATTTATGATCATTTCAACGAGCGGCGAAATTCTAACTTTAATGATCGTTTCCCCCGTGGGAATCGATTGTTTCTCATTCTGTTATCTCGGCTAATTGTATGATCCACGATGCATAACTATGAGGGCCGGAGGTCATATTACTGTCGGTCATTCTTTTGAAATGATTAAATCTGAAATTTGCAAATCGACTACACTATGTACGGAAAGGGTATGTACCAGAAGTATTTGTAGAAAAAAGCGTATGACAATCTGTTGAGTACCTCCTAAATGATAGTTTGGTAGGGCTGACTATCACTGCCAAACAGGCGGAAAGTTACAGATTCGATCGTGGCTCGCCACTTAATGGGTATCCTATTTGGTATAACACCCGACTGGTCGTACCACTTGAAACATGATATAAAAGCTGGTTCATGACGGCTGTCTTATTATGCGCCCAAACCAGAAGTTTGTTCGTAGTCTTGGTATAGATTTTTACTGGAACTCTCTTCCAAGCCCGTCTGCTTCATGTATGTGTGCGTGTGCGTGTGTGTGTGCTGGAGGGGGAGTGCCAGTCCATAGTCACAAGAATCAGTCAACAGTTTCAGCTGGCCTACCGTCGCTTAGTTCAAGATGTTTTCCGAGCTACTCACCACTTTGCGCTATTCCCATTGACCAACTCAGAGATCCAAATATTCCACGTTCAAAGCTACTCTTTAGGTCTTCCGTTTCCAACAATGCTTCTAATGGGTGGCTACTTGGACGGCTTCCTCACTGCCGACGAACGATGTAACAATTGCATGTCGTGTTTGGCTCTCAGATATTCCCGTAGTGGTTCAGTATTTCTGCATTTCCAATCGTTTCTTATCCATTTGTGAAAAATTGTTATCTTGTACGTCATTTGTCATCGTGACCGTGGCTACTGATCACTACATTGTGTCATTTTAATCAAAAAGTAGGCGAAACACTAAGACCACTCTGTGTGATGCAACTTTGAAATGCGGATGAGTTCCTTGTATTGTATGGGTACCGTTGCTAGGCGACATGAGTCAGATGAATTAAAACTGAATTGGACAAGATAAGAGCGATCGATCTAACCCGGAGACAGAATAAATCTAGGCTGAAAATGTTTACTCTATTCTACCCCAGAAACTAATAACGCTTGGTAAATGTTTATGGCCGGGTTAATTTGGTGAGCTTATTTTTACTCTTGACATTTTCGGTCGCCTTGGCAACATGTTAAGACCAGAATCATCGTAAATGTGTCAAGTTTAAAAGAAAACCCATTTGTCTGTGAGATACGTTTTGCATCCGCATTTCCCAGACAAATATGGGTGTTGTCACGAAAATGTGTTCTTGTGTAAATGAGAATTTTGAATAGGACTCGACATTTGCTCTTTTTCCCGCCGGAGAATTTCGAATCATACAATTTTCTTGTGTGTTCCAACAGTTTAAAAAATCCACTATTGAATGCCGCTAGCTTATTTCCCAGTTCTCCAAGTGACGGTATCCAGTGAGGCGACTTGTGCCGAAATGATTTGTCTAAATTTTAGATAACACTGGAAGCTTAGAATTACTTGTCATCTGAATACTGTCATCGAATCTTTGTGACTATTTTGTACACTCGACATAAGTTCTATCACTCTTCGATCTCGAACTCTGCAGTCAGTCTCCTATCGACAAGTTAAATGACCAAGCTGATCACTTTTGAGTAGCGCATAGGCCATCCGTTTTATTTCTATTCCGGGATATTTTACTCTAGAATGCTCCGACTACTCTTGCTATAGTTGTTTCAGAAACTTAATTTATTAGTCCAAACAAAATATCTTGATTATCTTTGGTGCAACTAATTGAGCTGTGTTCACACGCTGATGCAACGACGGCACAGGCTCACCCTATTGACCAACGACATCCGCAACTTTACGCCTTAAAAAGTTATTCAACTCATGGAAGTTTAGGGAGTATTCTGTAGACCGCCATATCGGTTTGTTTGTGTCATTAGTGCCACTGGTTGATACGGTCATTGGTTTTCCTGTTTCCGTAACTTCAGGGTCGGTCAAGCAAACTCCGCCCTATTACACCTGTTTCTATCTATTCAACTGTCAAAGTTACTTCACACTGAACAACCTTCTAGACGCAAGAATGAAAAAAACGAGTTCTACTATGCTCACAGTTCTCTTTCACAGCTTTTTCACATGAGTTGAGGCATATTTGGAAAGGAAAATAGTGGGCGACAGTCGGTACGACGCCTGGATTATCGGGAAGTTTGTTCAGAGTTTGCATTCTACCATTGATCAGTCAATAGTCTTAATGATACCGGTCAATTTTGGTCTTTACAGAGTCCCTATCTGGTCTTTTGTCCGGTTGATATGCTTTAAACCAGTCAGTTGTCCCCGCCAACTGGAAGCTGTAAATAGCCCATAAAGCCTGGATATAGTTTGAAAGTCATTAGTTTGTCCTATTTCTAAAGATGAGGAACCCAAAGGGAGCTGGTTAGAGTGCGAGTTTAATACAAATTAGAGATTGAAAAAAGAAAGGTAAATGAGAAAAATGTATCGATCGAATTGCTTTTTAGTTACTCCAACTGGCTAACTTCCATTTCGGAATAATGCTTGTACGCAGTGAAGTTCAGCAAACCGTTGAGAGTTAGTCTGGGTGGATGGTAAACTCTGTATCTCACTATCCCATCCGTTCTGTGCTTGCATCTCAGTGCTGCGCGGTAAAAATGCATAGTTAATGAGTCCTAACGCACAAGGCAGAGCAACTGAATGCAGAAAGCGAGCGAAAGATTTAGGTTAATCGGTGTGAGTAGCCTCGGAAACCATCCAAGTGAAGTAAGGAAACGACCAAACAATGCTGATAAATCATATCTCCTAGAGTTCCTTTTCTTTGAGCCTATTTTTAGCGCACATGCGAACTAGGACATGCTGGTGCCAAGGCTTTGAAACTCAGTGTTACGAAGAGTGCTTTTGGCTTCAACTGAATGCCCAACGACCGCTGTTGTCGGCTTCTGGTTTCGGGATTAGGTGCTTAATATTCACGAACCGGCTGCGACAAAGAAACGTCGGAGCAACAACGAAGGGGCAGCTAATCAGCTGATGTTTGAGTAAACTATAAACACACTTTTGGCATGATTCCATGGACATCCGAATGTGCAGTAGATGAATAAACAACCATTGCGGGTATCAACGATGTGAAGGTGCAGTATGGTGGAGGAAACCTGCACGGACTGTCCTACATAGTTACTTTGTTTTCCCTTCCCTGGTGTATTCCCTTTTCCTGGCGCCAGCTATGTTCCAAAATTCTAGCCAAATGAGGACTTGAAGTATCCTAACAGCATGCTCGTGAATTTTAACTAGTGCATACTGGTTGATCCATACGGGAGTCAAAATGCCAAAAGTTCACTGTGGTGGATGCCATGCCCTTGTGCATTTTGGCCTGGCAGCCATTGATCCTTAAGTAAAGTGCTGTCGTGGCCTATTGGCTTGGCTGGCTAGCACATGCAATACAGATGCATGGGTTCGAATCCCATCGAGCTGGATGACTTGTCATAGGTGGAGCAATTCTACATTTGTCACGATCTGCCAATCAACCTCCAAATCTAGTATCCCCTGTTTGACTCATTCGATCTGGCCAAAAACTCGTGAGGGATCAAGTAAATTTTCACACCTTCCAGCATAACGCTTACCATTTGAGTAGTCGGAGTTAGATATTCCTTGTCTCAAATTCGAACTCCGAAGTCAAATATAAAAGCAGTATCCTGTATTCCCGATAGTTTCATTCTACATTTGCACGTGGTACACAGTACCTTCGGAATGATTATTTTGTGCAGCATGGTTGAAGTGACTGGTAGGATAATTCGCAAGCAGCCGAAATGCGGGGACACGTAACTTCTACGAATTTTCTCAATGCGTTGCCCTAAGATTAACCGACTGATCAATAACGCCCTTCGGTCGGAAAGGTCAGGAAGGGAAGCAAATAATCACATCTTAGTAGCCATGACTTCGCAGTTGGGTTGCTTAGTTCGGTAGCCTTATCTGCTGTGCCCGTGTCATTTCACACAGATGTTGATCTGGTTAAACGCAAGTAACCTGGGTAGAATGTAGAAGCGCAACGGTAACAAACAGCTATCGCCGAAAATACTGGCTGCTGTGGCGGGCTCTAGTGAGGAACTTTAGTCTGATGCTTATCCAATGCAGAATGGTCCGATTACCCGAGGTTTGTGTGCAGGTGTGGCCGTTCATGGTCTTCCGCAGCCCCAGTGTGATGTTATTAACCGTGCAGAAAGACAGCTGTCCTTCAGTTTGACATGTGAAATTGATCATTTTACTTGGAATATGCAGTTCGGCATGAGTTGAATACACGATAATTATCTCGTCGATGGACGGGATACTCGGGTAAATATGAATATTATTATGGTTTTCGTAGCTAATGGTTAAATTCAATCGTATGGTTGCCTATTCATCTACGATTTAACCATTGCAAAGAAGCTATACGTACTATTTTATCTCTGATAAATCAGATGGAACACTCTGCCTTGCTTTCAATCGTAAGTGTATCATGTCGTTATTGTATTGTATTGTATTGTATTGTATTGTATTGTATTGTATTGTATTGCGTGTGCCCAGGTGCAGTCAGTAATTTTGCGTCCCACTATTAACACTCATTTTGTTTAAGCTACTAGGACATAGTCACTGCGATTGCAATATGCACAATGGGCAAATATACGACGAAGTGATCCGCTGTTCACACCGCAGCTTGGGCTTTCGCCTTGTGCCTTCGGTATTTATTTGAGCAGGTGGGCACATATACTTAAATCTTATTTTCACTACTCATAAGTAGTCAAAGTGAAACTCAGCATATGCAAATAAATTGTAGTGGCCGCATAAAGTGAAATGAGCCGCGAATTAGTTCCGCGCGAGGAATAACTTTTACTGAACCTGATAACTTGGAATTCATGAATCTATTTTGGTAATGCATGTTGGACGAAAAATAACGCCCTTAAAAAAGCCAAACATTTGCTACTATTTTTCTGAGCAACACTTAAGAAATGAGCTCGTGAAGGTTGAAAGTTATTTGTCAATGCCTGAATAGAGGTTGACGATTCACGTCAATTCAGCGTAGGGGAGAATTTCATAGAATTTTTTTCATGTAATTGTAGAACTACTAGAAGTAGCCTACCACAAGAACATCCTATAGTTCAGTAGCTTAGTCGTGAATTTATTTAGATTTCGTTGACAGATCATGGAAACGTGATCATGCATGACAGATTATACCGGTTTCCTTTATTGTGACTATGTCTGAAAGCGAGTTGGTTTGGTGAGAACGATTCACAAAAGCGTCTTTTATGCTGCTCCATCTTATTTACATCACGGGTCGAATGAGTAGCTTATAACTGGAGTTCAAATGCTTACCGAAATAAAATCATTGCTTATTTCTCATCTGCGAATCATGTCATTATTCTTGTGTTTAGCGGGAGAAAACCATTTCGTGAACTTAGATAATCAGCATTTTGTATCATAAGAGAAAAGGAGGTTAGCAAAATCTAGGGCAAGTGGGACTGAAAGTCGTTTCCACCGTGAGCATTATAGGCCAGTTTCGGTTGGGCGCGGTACATCTGACTAGTGAGATAGTTTTTAGATATGTATTATTCGTGAACGCCCTCCTATCAAGCCCCACTGACTTGCATTGTTCGGGCAGCGAATCGCTTGACAAGATCAGTCGAGTGTTCAGAACACGAGGAAGCTTAAGCGAATGAATTGTCAAACACAAATGGCCGGTTGGTCTGTCACTTGACTGTATTACTTTCGGCCTCGTGACACCAGAAAACAAAACAACAGGGCAATATCAATTGTATGGGCTATCTTGCTAACGACTCATCCTCTGAATCACACAGTCATTCACGTGATCTTCCTCGCTGACCCAATTTGGAGTTTCAGTCCGTCGTGGTACTGTTTACCATTCGATTTTTTGAGGCAATTCAATAGCTTTGGCCAGAGTGAGAGTTACTGGTCTGGTTTACAAAAACACCCACAGCAGTAAATTTGCGAATATGACTAAATGGCGTTTATATTTAATCTTTTTGGTGATTTTTACATTGTTTTTCAACTTGACCTAACAGAATAAAACAGTCGACATGACACTCAATACCAATCCACTCCGTTTGGATGAACGTGACTTGATTCTAACAGATTCTTCTCAAATGTACCCAGGGAGTTTTTGTTTGTATTTTTTCAGCCAATTTCATATATTTACAAACATCGTGTAATTTTTCTGTACCCTCTAATACACAGTTATCTTCATTTTCTAGTCTGCCCGACCAATCGATGTGTTGATGAGAGATGCCAGCTGAAAACCCCACCAAAGCTACCCGACTGCTGAACGCTTCCAGTCTGATTTGCCCCGGCGGAATTGCATGACCAAAGGGGATGTGGAGAAACTCGTCGACCAGCCTATGCTTTATCTGCTGTGGTAATCAAGTGTGTCATTTTGTTTCCTCGATCGGATAAGCAAGTTGGACATGATTATTCACTCGTGAATATCAGCTGCAGAATTTGGCTATATCAAGAATGGTGCAACCAACGATGACAGAGTTTATTAGGCCTGGTCATCATACCAGGAGGACATAATTGGCAGATAAGATTCGACGAACAAATGGAGCTTTGCATTTAGACTCACTGTTTGATGTTTGTTTGAGTTTCATCATGTTGAACGGAAAACACTCCACTCCGACGGATTTACTAGACTATACATCGGTGATGATTTCACCACAAAGGTGGCGGTTCTTTCCAAACTCTATTCAACCGAGACTACAACTGTTCCTGTTTTTCACATCTATTTCCAATACAGTAATTAGTAGTTCACGTCTGACTGCAAGCTATTGCAAAGTTTTGTAAACCTCAAATTCTCCGTCTCACACATCTGATCACACTGTTCCTCGGCACACAAGCATGGATATCAACTTGCTAGGAGAAGTTTCATTTTATTCGCTCTCCGGTTTGTGTAACACGTTGCTGACAAATACAAAAAATACCTCGGGTTTTTTGCACTGAATGCGAAATCCTACTCGGACCTACTGATTTATTGGTCTGCTTTGAAAATCAAATTCCTCCCAAGAAGACAAAAAAAGAGATTAATAAGTGACAGACTGAGCGGACAAATAGACAACCGCTTCAGGGATGGGATTTGGTGAAGAACGTGCGAATGAATTTGGTCGGAATCCAGTCTGTTCGTCGCCGTTGATCCTCAAAATGCGGTATCATGCGTGAAGTCATGCAAATGGTTAGAAAACGGGCTGAATCTGTGTCTAGAAAGTGAGAAATGATTTGTGTATCTAGCTTGATATCCTGGGGCGAGCGCCGTATTGTGATCGAAGAATTCGGAAAACAATAAGACACCAACTGGGCAGAATTGAACAGTCACAAGGTCTACAAGATCTGAACGAACTGTGTAGATGACTGCAGTTAGGCAAAAAACATTTTCCCGTTGACGATGTTGCGCCCTACTAGACAAAAATGTGGGTAAATAAACGGTTAGAGTATGGGAATTTTTCCTCCTACAAAGATTGAAGTGAAAATTGTACTGCCTAAGTGCTTTTTTGTCTTTCAAAATCAGTGCTCATAGTTGCGAATTCTGCTAATAGCCTGCTTCAAGGGGTCAGAAAGACAGAAATCCTTTGCGAGTACCGGATGGTAGATCTGTGCAGATGGTTTGCACTTAAATCAGTTCTCCTGTTGGAATAACTGAAACTAATAATTCGAGCATGGGAGATTTGTACAACGCTCGAACGTGGAAAGTGGTGTCTTTCAAAAATGCCCCGCAACCGAACTAGGGATTTGAATCGTTAGTTATCTGGTAACACCCAAATGGACGTGACCAACACAAAGGTGAAGATATTCTCAGTCTTATTTTCATTATCACATCCCATTGATCCATCGGTTTACTCTACCTTACCAGCTTGACCTTTAGCATCCATGTTTTGGCCTGATACATGCTTCACACCATGTGCGTTAAAATCAAACGTTCGTTGAGCCTTTTGACCTGGTCTTGTTACTTGTTCCCCTGTTGGGATATTGTTTATCATAATAGTACTTTATTTTGTTTCGATTCAGTTGTTCGTTTTGACCGATCCCGCTTTGGTTTCCGTGTCTGCCTAATAACCCAGAAGGAAGTATTTGAAATATGACCCTTAGGTTTAGTTCCTGGGCAAATTTTGTAATAAACAGCTTTACCTTCGTCTTGAGATATCCAACATCTCGATTGCCTATTTATTGTTTCAAGGTGAAATTTGTAAATTTTCAACAACTTAGTCTGGGGATTGCTTATGAAGAAATTCGGTTTCGGATAATATGTTGGCCGTAACTTTGCGCGGACTTCGCCTATTGGGTGACTCGTCAGGCAGCTGAACAACCAGAAGGTGAGAAATTTCATGGTGGTAAGATGGCGAAATCACTACCTGGTGGCTCCATGGAGAAGTCCTAGATGCCTCTGTGCGTGGGTTCGAACCCCCGTCCAGGTAGAGTACTTATACTTGGATCAGTTCTACAATTGTCATCACTAGCCGAATCAAACTTCGTGATCTGTAAGCAAATTAGTTGCACGGACATATCTAAAAAATAGAATGCATAGGGCTTTTGCTGCGTGGAACATTCACCGTGGAATCAATAATGCAACAACCGAAAGATCAGGCTAGTAAGATCAAGAATGAAATTAGAAAATGGCTCGTCTGTTAATGAAAGCGAGTGCCATCTCTTTGACCGGAGCCAAACTTGTCATGGCTGGATGGGTACCAAAGCCGGTAGATCCCGAAAAATCCATCTGGACAATAAGCATCATGAACATACTCTCAATCTGAACCATGACTAGCGATGTTTCATGCTAATTTGTCCTTCATGTCATCGATAATGGGAAGATAGCCGCACAGCGTGTTTGCCAGTCCGCTTACCAGCACTTGGAAAAACTTTGGACCCACCTTAGTGCATGTACTAGAACACCAGGGTATTTGTGAACTTGTAAACTGGTCGGCCGGGTAGAAGAAAAACAAAAAGATAATAGATGACGATCCTATAGTTATTGAATAATTATTAGACAATCAAAGGCCTCAGTCATCAAAGCTTTTGCTAAATTATCAGAATCAAGTTGGATGAAACTATGGAAACAGACGAAAAATAATTCTGACCCCATTTCGCAATGGCAAAATCAGAAACCTGAGATTGTCCACGCTTTTTGGATAGCAAATAGATTGTGCGTTCCCAGATAAATTGTCTACGGGCAGCTATGAAACCTGGAAAACAAGGCCTATCAAAGTAGCAGAAGCCCTGACCATTTAATGTCCAAGTTTAAATTCCCTGATGTTGCCAAAACTGATGGGGAATTTTCGGTCCGGCACATGATCTCCTGGATACGGAAGCGTTATTATTTGTATTGTACTAACAATTTATTATTGGTAATGCTCAATAACACAAAGTCTTGACTTGTTCTATTCAGGTCCGCAAATTCCACTGACACTATCAGGTGGAGCATTTTTTGTCTTTTCTGCACGAAGTCTACCGAGGTGATAATAAAGTACGATGAGTGATTGAGTTAGGCCTTCGGGCTAACAGGTTCTTCATTTTTTCCATGCATTTTTTATTTCCTCCACCCATACACATCATTAGTCAACCGTATGCATTACGTCGTTTAGTCAATGGGTCGTTTTTTTGCCTAAATTGAACCTTTAGCGGGTTCAAGGTTTTCACTAAAATAGCCAAATCCATCCTGGATATGGTTCATATATAGGTCGCAGTGAGAAGGATGACTAAACCAATGTCCTCTGAACAAACGACCATGGCATGCCGGTTGAGATATAGGAGCATAATCAGAGACAAACACAGAATGTCTTTCAAAAGTGGATGTCAGTTGCTTTGACCGCATATACTATCTCATGTAACCTAGCTTTCAAGTCACTCGAATCGTTCCCTTCATTTTTTAAGCTTACCTGACAACTAGGGTGAAGAAATAAATCTTAGGTAACACGATTTCAAAATAGTTATGGTTCAGCTTTGGTACTCAAATGGAAGAACAGGTTTGCAGTCGGGGTCTGTGTTATTCAAGAATTCTCTTTCGATCTTTCGGTAAGATTCGGATTCGTCAGACAAAATTAGAGCCGGTCATAATACCTGAAGAGTTATTTGAAACCTAATGGAATTTAGGTAATTAATCCTATCGATTAAGACAGATGGGTGTCTCTTATACTGTGGTCCATGACTCTAAAACGACGAAAATCTATGTTGCAAATGTGCCATGATCGAATTTTATATGCGCTGTATAAACAATAGAATGGCTTTTATCTCTTCTGGCAGGATACAAAAGATTTTAAGCTTACAGACACGTTATTCTATGATTCAATTATTTTTGCAATATACTCAAGTGAAAAGATTTTGAATCAGCCATCTACTTCAGTGGTACAGTGGTACAGTACATCAAACCAGTTATCGCGTCCTGAAGGGGTACCAGATCGTGAAAAGTCATTCCGTGATCCTTTGAGGAAGGCGATCTGTTCGGTATCATGTTTCGGAAGATCCTCTTTTCATGGACTACTCAAACGCCGTTTGTGCACTGTTGTATTTTAATACTTTTCAATATGTGTATACATTCGATTCGCTCGAACAAAAGCCGACAGTATTAAATGAAAGATAAGCTCGTAAAAGTAGCATAGTTTACAATATTGGATGCATTCAGATTGCATGACAGAGAGCAATTTTGAACCCAGTGTGATTATTATTATCCTCGTTCCTGCTAACGTGATGCCACAATTACACGAATTCCGCTGGCCAGACTAGTCTTGCAATTTACAGCTGATAAAATTCTCAAAGATTGCAAGCAAATTTGACAGAAAGAATTTGTAATCAGTGCACCTTTGGTAATTATCTTCACGATGTTCTATTCCCGATAGTATGTGATAGTTTGATACTGCAACAATTGCTCACAATGGCAACTCACATCCAGCTAGTACGAAACCAATGAAGCAATTTTCCTGGATGCATGGAATTTTTCACCGTGTGTATGCATGACCCTCCGAATGAGACAGTACATGACTTGGCAGTTCGGGAAATAGGAAAATGTGCAACGAACTTAGGTAAAATAGGCGTCTCACATCCTTGATGTTGGGTTTCAAACGATCTTTTAATCGGTTGTTCGGAGACATTGAATGTGTACGGAAATGAACCATGGACATTGGTGATCGCATTGTCATTTTTGTCGAGGCAGAATGATTGAAAAAATTGTTTGTTTGTAGAATTAAAGTGTATTCGGCGTGTCAACTACTGTGGTATTATTTTAATTTCCCTCCCTTCTAAGTTCACCACCTGTCCATCTGGGATATTCATTCCTTCTATAACAATTCGTAACTCTTGGAAAAACCTAGCGGTCAGTGAGATTCGTCTTGCTCCTGATCACCAGATGGTGGTAATGGTGAAGCGGATGATGAAACAAGCTCGTGAGTAAATTTTGCTGGTCGAACATCAAAGATTTAAGCACTACAATCTGACTGTCAGCGGTGCATTAAACATTTGCTTCAGGCGGCAGATAAAAGTTAGTCGTCCACAGTCTCACACGGCCATATATTCTTGCCTGTGAAGTGCAGTTCCCCAACTACGCTTAATGTCGAACTTGTTGGCAAACACATTCAGTTGCCAGAGAAAAATTAAAAACAGTATTAACAACGCACTTGAACATTTACTGCTTTTTAGGTTTTAAAGTTTCACATGAGACGTATTCGTCATACTGCGGTTGGAAAAAAATGATACCGGAAAGGATAAAACTTTCCAAAAGTTAGCGATTTTTTATCGATTCTCATCATGGTAATGTGAAAGCTGTGTTGGATTGAGCACAAGTACGACCGAGTGCTTTGTCTACCATTTTACCGGTACAGGATGAGCTGAGTCACTGCATACACAAACTGGTCTCGACGAAACTTGGTACTGATCGCACACTACGGACTGTTGCTTGGTCCCTTCTGGTCCGTTTTGGAAAATTGTCGTTTAATAAGTGCCCCCCGGGGTTGGGCTAAGGGGAGGGGATGAGAAAGCTATTCCAACTGCAGTCACTGAGTCATGTTTGGCTTTTATTCCGTTACTAATGCATACATTAAAATAACTAATTTACCACAATCTAGCCGGAATGAGGCCGATTCTGATGACACTTTGGTATTGTAAACTGACAGCATATATGATGTGCCTAGCGGTCTAACTCCAATCGGGATTCATACTTGTCGTAATATCTGACTGCTTCCATTTATCGTGATAAGTTTAGTAATAATTGATTTGTAGTACGCTTGGGTGTTTAATCTATTCAGATGTTTGATGTTTCATTTACCTTTATCACCGAAATGATCGACTTGGAATTCGGGGTCGACAGTTTGACTCGCGAAAAACTTGGGGGTAACTTAAAGACGTGAATTTGACAAGAACACCTGAAAAGTTGACACATTTTGTAAATTTTATAGTGGTTCCGACCGACGGGTACCTAGGATTAAACCTCGTCACGAGCTGTGAAAACGTATCAGAAAGTGACTTTTGGAAAATTGAATGCACGAGCATTGAACAGAAAGAAACATACATGAATACCTCTAACTGTTCAAACTGATCCATAAAATTTATTCGTAAATAAAGAGTAAAAAGTTAAGCTTAGAAACACGTTTTTTTAATCTGTTTGCTATTTGTCATACGAAACATTGGGAAGCAGATTATGGTCAACAAACGACTTCCCAGCAAGAGAGAATTTGCGGCACTGGAAAGCCGATCGGTTGTCCAGAGCTTTTAATGTGATAAAAATATTCTATTGTTTGCATTTATGAATTTTTGAGGGGCGATGGAGTTAGTGAATAGAGCGGAATATATTTGTGATTACATTTCTTATTTGCCCCTTTTTGTCATTTCGAAACTTGAATTTTCGTCTACATTTCCCGGTTGTAGCAAATCCAGACTAAGAAATTGAGGTCAGGAAGTAATAAAATTTATTTGTTTTAGTTCACTCAGATTTTACACGATTTTTTATGCCAGAATGATTTTACTTCCAATCAATGATTCGATGTAAATGCTATTATTAAGTGAAATTAGAAATCTGGGCAAAACCCGACATACTGGGATGGAAGATGAGGTCAAATGTTGCGTAATACCAACCTTGGATGAGATGCCTCAAGATCAGCATACATTTGTAAAAGTGAACTCAAATGGCTTCTACCACCATCACAAAAAGGCGTGTACGAGAGATTGCCAATCTTGTACACCTCCAGAAGCAATTAACGACAGACTAACCACTTGTGTCAGCTATCTACTGGCCCCTAATTTGCGTAAGAAGTCAGCATCTTAATGAATTTTTTACGTCCCAATTTTCATCTCGTATGTTTTCTAGAATAAAACTGACTTTCTTTAAATAGAAAATTTTATTTCGAATTAAAACAAAACACCCCTGTTGAAATTTCGTCGCACGACCCATCTGTCGATTCCTTCATCAACTGCAGCCATCATAACTGAGTCAAGCTGAAACAAAACTTACAATAGTTAGTATACAACGAATCATGCTTGTAAGTTTTTGATGCTTACTGCTCATTCGTCGAATAGTTCGGTAGATCGCTGCCTCGGATTTTAATGATTGAATATCCTTCATGACTTTTCGCCTCTCGGGTTTGCAATCAGTACAGACGTGTCCCTGGAGTGGTCGTGTTACAATTCCTTGCTCTCAACCTGTCTAATTTGGATTTATTCTCATCGCCGCTGAACGGCACAGCGGATTCCATACTAAAAGGCAACATGCACAGTGGTCATTTCTACGTCATCATTGGCCTTGCCATGGTGTATGAACGGTGAAACTCAGGCTACTGGGTGTCAGACTACCCAAAGTCTTACAGCACAAAATAAAATGATCGTCCTCAACTTGGTCAGCAATAGAATAACTCTTTGGACATTCGAATTTAGACTAATGCATGTGTGACATGAATGGAAAAAATTTGGTTTAATGAATCTATTGAGAAATTTTTCATAGAACCTTTCATCTGTTAATTTTTGATCCGTTTTAAGGTTGACACTGTCGTTTTCCCACCGACTTTTGACGGAAATATTAAGGTTTGTCTTACGGTACAATAGATGAAAATCAGTACACGTTCACAGCACTTGTGTTGATCATTGACATGAGTGCTGAATACGGGGATTCAATATAAGTTGTCGTCAAATATTTGTCTACTTTCTACATTCATATGCTAACAAGATTCCCGTGAGCGACTGCATTGTCTGAAAGTAAACGATGGATTGTGGGAAAACGTGACAGATTTCTTGTAAAGAAGATTGAGAAATGATGGGAAACTAGTTTTGACATTAAAAACATCGTTAAAATTCTCCAGAAACATTGCATTAGCATTACAACGCTGTTGGGATGCAAAAGTATTGCATGTGCATTTTGCATGAACTGGTGTGCAAACCCGGAACAAATGACCATCAATCGAACTCTCGCCCCATTAAGCCATCGAAGTTGAATTGAGAATTTACTAAACTTCATCATGTGACACCTCTCCCAAACAATAAGAGGCTTTTAATTGACAGAAGACTGAATGTTACGATGCTTTCCACCAGGGGGCTCCAACGCCCATCTACCCTGTAGTCATGCCTAACCTTTGACTGGTAGGTGCTATGTTGTGAGGTGAAGTTAGGCGGCCGCTCTGCCAGCGTAATGGCTAATACTTTCGGCATGAGATCATCCTTCCCAAGATCACATTCCACTTGGTATGCTGTGATTCTTGACAAATATAAAACAGCGGTACAATGTCCCCAATAAACTTCAACGGCGAATCGAGCTCTGTCACCGCTTTCTGAATGTTTCCGTACTATGCAGTTCCATACAAACTGTTTTCGGAGGTTTTTGAGTGACGGCACCAAAATTGTGTAGATTTTTTACATGAAAGATTCCCAGATATATTCTGTTACACTCATCGGAGTCCACAGAAGCAAGTTATTCATCAGCGGTCAGCAACTGAATGCATCAGTGAACGCACACAACGGCAAGGCTGGTTACATAGTGAAATGAAAATTTCTTTCCGTAATTTTGCTTCTGAGAAAAGCAATACGTAACTAAAATGAATGAGAAATATATTTGCACTATATGAGTTTAAAGTTTCACACTTCTAGTATCGTAATCAAACGCTTACGGTAGCGAAACTTGGAACCAACCAGTCCGTCATGGTGGAACCATATAAAATGTTGTGTTAATGCATTTCAGTGATTAATAGGAAATTATCTAGCCATTTTCGATCAACCGAATAGGCTCAAAGGCAACTTCCGCGATGAGATGAACAGAACAAGGGAACAAAATACATAGATCCGTCGGCCTAATCGACTAATTCTGCACTCAGAATTCACAATGAAGACAGTATCAGAACTGTGATAAGCTCTAAAGTTCGACTAATCTTACCTGAGAATATTTTACGATAGAAACTGAGATCCTTACACATATATGTATATATATGTATATCAGTATCAATCAGTGAAACTTTTGTTATCTCATCTTTAGCAACTAGCAAAAAGTAACCACATCAATCAGGACAGACTAGATGAACCGACTAATGTAAGCACGTCAGACGCCGGATATTTGCCGACCTGACAATTTGCATTCGGCTTCCCCCATCCCTTTGGTGGTGAGCAGGGAGAAGACATGCAAATTTTGGCTTGCGCCATCCATTTAATTATTTATGTCATAATGGTTGGATAATATTGTATGGTTCGGTACAGGTCATATAAGCAACATCATTTGGCAATCATCAATTCGGATGACATAGAAACAGTTTTTGATTCTCGAAGAAAATAAAGTCAGCTTTTTGCTAGCCGTCGGCATTTGCTTTTTTTGAACACATACATTTTATGTGGCAGAAAGAGTTCAGTATCCGGGAGAAAGCTGTATACCTGGAGCAAAGTAATAAATTTGGTCGAATGCCCGATTATTTATCTTTTGGCATAAAACAACCGTATCCGATCGGTGAGCCGAAATCGATCGGACGATCTGCTGACAGATGATGAGAGTTTTTACACAAGTTTTTTCATCAAAAGAGGTTCACATTCTGCACATCTTTATTTGTTGTGCGCAGTGAAACAATATTATTCCTATCAAACTAGAATGAATTTGCAAGAATTTATATTGTGATTGAAATTAAGAAATATTTCTTAAAGTTGAAAACTGACTTATTTAATTAGTAGAAAACTGTCGCCTAATGATTGGCTGATTACTTAGTTAGGTACAAGACAATTGCTCGTAAATTCGGCTGAGAAATGCCGATGCTATCACACACACACACACACACACACACACGAGAACAACGTATACTGAGCTTTGTCAAAAATAATTATCACTTAGTTGCTATTTTACACGAGACAATAGTTTCAGCGGAGTACTATTCCAGTAGTTGAAACTTAGTCCCTCGTCCTTTTTACTTTGCTTATTTTAATTCCCTTATCTAGGAATACTACGAAGTGAAATTTTTTCAGGAAGAAGTCAGCCGTCAGTTGTGGGTTTAAATTGGTAGAAGTCGACCTGCGGTGAAGGACCTCCAGCCCGAAACGTTCGGACTGGAGCAACGGGATGCTGACCGTTTGACCACCTCCAGTCCGATGTGGACTGATGATTCAACGGTTCTTGCGGTGCGTTTTAAAACAAAGCATAGAACCGTCAGATTGCTGACGTTGTTCGAAGAGTGTGAATTCTGGAAATTTTTGCGCCATCAATTTCGAGACGTGGCCATTGTAAATCGGTCGGCCGGAAATAATCTTGTTCTACTTCCAGTCGTTCTTATTCTAATCCAAGCCGTACATGGTTTGTCGTCCGACAAAAGTATCACATACAGCACATATATCATGCAATGTAAACATCCAACTTGGTATTGAAAATCGCAGAAACCGGTTGAATGATGAATCATTTGGAAAATCACATCAAATCTCATACTACTGCAGGCTGTCACATACGACTGTAATTGATATCCTCGCTTTCTGCAAAATAGTTCACCCCTACCTGGAAATTGCCGATCTGGTATGTTTAAGGATATGTGGCCTGCAAAATCCAGTGTCAAATATGGGCGTTATATCATGTAGTGGTGATACTCGATGTGGCGTCAACAATCATCCTGGTACAACAGCTCAAGGGGTTCTACCCACAACTGTTCGTTTCGGGTTTGCGTCCCAGTCTTCGAGCGATAGATGTGCATTGCTAATGATTCCTAACATGGACAAAGCAGGTGTACATTGCCTGCGTGGTTTCCAGTGGCAAGTTGGATGTTGGAGTTATGTGATGAATCACTTGGAAAAATAGATATGAAACTGTCCCAAGGTGGACCTAGACCATGTGACTGACTTGCAGAATACATTTGTAAAGGTTGCTGTCATTTAAAAGACAACGTTCTGTGGTTTAAGTTTGCACACAGCGTCGGACATGCGGTGGATAAAACGGAGTCACTATCAAGCGGGTATCAGTGAAGATGTTCGACGAAGTTGAGATGTCAATTGCAATTATGATGGATTGCTATTTTTTACCTTTTAACGAAAAATAGAGGAACACCTGGAGAAACTTTTTCACATAAAAAAACTTTGCCTGTGAGGTGAGATACAGCAAACTCTAAGGCCTCATATTCCTTCACGAAAAGGTGACTTTGGGAAAATTTTAGCCTTCAAAACTTTTAAAGCCTGACTGGTTTGAAAAACAGGAAATCTCAAGATGCTAGTTAATAACTGAATTAACTACCAAGTTCGTTTGTAAGGACAACCCTATAATTGAACGGTTGGAGAGAATTCATTCGTCGGTTGAGGAGCACGATTAAAATATAATGTTCTACGACAAAACAAATCATGCTTGCTCTGCAGCTAAACAGTATCATCATGTCTCCGCAGCGCTTTTGAAGCGGTTGACAGTGGTAACCTACACCACAAACATGAGAGGTTGAGGTGATTTTTGGATTCGTGGGGAAGAAAAGCAGTTTCTCGTATCGATTACAGACTCATGACTTCGGTGCCATATCAGAAGTTGTCTGATCACTTTCGATTATCGTGAGTCGTCCAGCCTTCAGAATTCAGTTTTCTTCGCCATTTGATTTGGGAGTTTGGTACGCTTCTCCTAAGCATCCTTTCCTCGTGCATCTGAGTGATGAGTTTGGAAATTTGATGACAAAATTTGTGTTTTTGTGTCACACTTGAATGATGGTCCGGCAATAGAGGTTAACTCCTTACAAAAACGACAGCTAGGCTCAGGCATTCACTCAACTCAGTGAGTTCAAAGTTGTTAGGTTGATCATGATTCGTGAGGTTATTGTAAAATATTAGACTGCCTCGCTGTCCTGAAAGTACTGCTTCATTATACTGCAGAGTGAAAACTCGAGAGGAATCGGAAGAGATTCACCAAAGCAGCGAACTTCGAAAATAGTTATCATACTTAATCCAAGCTGCTACAAGCACTAGGAGAATTGCCGAACATGAATTGCCATTCTAAGGCAAATGCTAATAAATTGATTACCATCAATAGAAATAACAGAAGGTTTGTTGATTCATGCTCTTCACCCGTCAAATCCACTGGTTGATTCAAGTAAAACTGACGGAGAGGAATAAAAATGCAATTTGCAGTCGGAAACTGCAGTCGAATTCGAGAAACTGTCCCAGAAAGTATTTCCCAAATGAAACCGGATCTCTAAGCTCTCGTTGCTTTTTTCGGTTTATTCCGGCAAATACGAGTTGGAATTTCTTACTTAAATAGTTTCCGCCATTGACATATCACAAATCACGTGTTACGGACCACTTAACCGTTCAAACAGCAATCGTGACAAAAAGAAGAAACACACAAATATCAGTTTGTAGTGACTGAGAATGAATGAAATAAAATCAAATCCATGGGTCATTCACGCTGCCCATAATCTTGCTTTACTCAAATCATCCGTCGGTGGGAACCATCAAATTTGGACAGCGAATGTGATAGGAGAAAAGTCAAGTGGATCTCACGGACCATCGTGATTCATTCGAATTGTTAAGGGCATTACTTAGAGCTGCATTTGACGTGAATAGGGTGCGATTTTATGCCTAGTTTGTACGATCATTTCAAAGCGAATAACGAGGAGGCGAGAGATGGGAAATTAAAAAGTTCCCTAATCCCCAAATCAGGACGATCAACTGGACCGATTTGTTGGAAGCTGACATGCGAGCGCACAAACACGCAACCATCGAGATGTTTGTTTTACTTGAAATTAGTCAACCGGGCAATGAGATTTCGGGACCCTCCTTATTCCTGGGTAAGTGATAGCTTATCCGGATAATCCGAAATATTTTCCCGTTTTATGTTAATTTCTGTTGATCTCGAACAAATCGATTTCAAAGTCAAGCAACTTTCCAAAATCAGGAAATAATTAACTAGTTGAAAATATTTTCATGAGATTGTTCATTAAAATCAAGTAGTCCAAAAGATTCGTAGCATTGCACATGCAAAGGAAATGTCAGGAATTGACTACATCTAGAGGATTTCACTGACGAAAGTGGTAATGACATTCGGGAATTGTGATCAAATGTTCCATGGATCCAAACCGTTATACCGGCCAGAGTATTTGGACATCAAAGACTGTTTTGGTCGGTAGTCTATATTACAATTTGCAACGAAATAAGATTAGTTATTTGTTTTTCAAATCTAAGTAAGGTCGTACACCCGTCCCCAGTGAGCTGCTTTTATACGATGATGGATGCCCTCGATGCGTGTGCATGTGTCAGTGTGTTATCTATGCGGGTAAAGTAATATATTGTACCTAAAATACGTTCCAGAGGGACGTTTGTTTGATTTGCTCACTCGGACAAGCTAGCTGGTTGAGGAATTGTACACGAGATTCGGGGACCCAGGTGGTATCCATGCCTGGATCTCAATCCCGTTGGAATGATGAACTTCGATATTTGAATGTTGACTTATTGGCCTTATAAATGTGAATATACTGTTCACTCTTGAACTAATGTACTGGAAATCACCAAGATGAAGTTAATCGGTGGGTAAAATGAAAAAAACAAATGAGGAATTCATCCACGAAACACGGATTAACTCATGAAAGCTGCTGTTAGTTTGATGCGGTTGAGACACGTAAGGATTATAAACACGAGACGGGTTCTAACCTGCTCTGTTGAAATGTCAAACCTGGAACAATTGGCTACTTGGTGAAATTTTTCCGGTTCCTGTATAAGGTCTGGGCTCAACAGGCTAGGTTGGCAAAATGTCTTGTCTTGGACAAAACGAAATTCGTTGCGATCCCTCTTCACAGTTCTACTGTGTACATGCAAAAACAGTTTGTGGTTGCTCTTCAACTCTCCTGGCCCAACATAATCCTCAAATAAATGCTAGAACACACAATACTTAACATAATACGTTCATCTGTTTTGAGTTATGCATGATACACAATCAGTCCCTTCGCACCTATACTTTTGTGACTATTCCAGTCCCCATACAAACTGTTCCTAATAGGCTATGATGCAATGGGATGAGTTCGAATCACTGAAACTGAGGTTTTTCACCAACTTGTGTTCTCGCAGTTGTGCTCAGTTGGAATTTATAAGCAAATGAAATTTTCCCATCTCGGTCAAAGACAAACGTACGAGGTACAGACCGTCAAACAGTCATGTCCTCGGTCACATTCACGACTATTTCTGCTTTCATATCCTCACGGCAAAACAAACAAATTGCATGGTTTTCGCAAACTCATAAAGCCAAACGCTGAAAAAGAGAAACGAAAATTTTTCGCAAAATCTGCTCTAACTGAATTGGTGAAATGCCTCAGGTAAGGGATGTGCTAAGTCAAAAAACACTACCCAACGATTTGAGGTGTGCTACTTCTTTGTACGTGCACGCTTGGTGGTGCTATCATACATCTTTGGTTGAGTGTTAGAGATTCTAAAATTTTCTTTACCAATATCAGGAACGTTCTAGTAATTAGGAGATATAAAGATGCATCAACAAATATCAAAAATCCACTAACATGTTTCACCTAGTCACTAAAATAAGGCTCATTAAACATGGATAACCTCGAGAATAAAAGGCAAAATTTTAATGGAGTACAAGAATTTTGTAAATTTGTTTGATAGGATATTAGGAATTATGGTTGTGCGTATTCATTAGTACTACCAATTTTGCTCGTCCGGCGTCAACACATGCTTCATGGAATACTATACTCACGATTGGAAATGCATTTGTAATTTGGAGTTAATTATTTCATATTTGTGATATTCTACAACAGTTATTGATCATGAACAAGATAATTGTCAATTAGAAGGGATCCTGGTTGACCTATGTTAATATCTTTTGCTACTGTCGCCACTGTGGCCCAGTGAGCTGGGACTGGTGACATTTTTTGAAGTCTGAATGTGGAGAGTAATGAACTGATTAAAAACACTCGGTCAAACCGCATTCTTCAGTTGAACCCTATCCAGCTTTTTAAAATGAACGAGATTACAATTCGCGTAATAATAAGCTAGTAAGTTAAGCAACGTGCAAGTCATTTATTCGGGGACTCAATCGCTGTGAACATTCCTATTAAAACTTCATGTCACAGATTCATCCCTCTAATCGCGAAATAGAGTGTAAACAGTACTCCATACATGCCTGTCACGAAAGAAACGATTAACACCTAAATGCTTCAAGTTTCGGGTGGTACAATTATCCCACTCACCAGCGGAAAATATTGCGAGCGTTAATTTGACATGCAAACAGTTTTTTGATAGTTGCATGATATGCGGTGATCCCAAAGTTACCAGCAAATTTGATACTGCCAGCAAAATACTCCCGAGAAACATTGTCCCACCCTTAAGCATTCGTCTGAGCTGTTTACTCTGATACGAATAAAACGAGAGGGCCTTTTCTACGGTCCACTATAAGAAACATTACAGATGGGGGAAACATTTTTGTTATGCTTACGGCTATATGCCGCTAGTTGCAAGAATGTGAACATTATAGGGTATTTTCGGGTTTTCCGACAGAGGATCCGTGTTGCAGTCTACCAGAACTTGGTAAGCATATCTTGAGCAGAGTAGTTTTCTTCCTACCTGTATAAGAGCGATGAAAGCAAGTTTAGCACTAAGGCACGATTCCTCTAAGAACATATCATAGCCTGAATTTCGACCCTATCGACGATAGGTTTGATAACCAGTCATAATAATCCTATTAGACAACTGTTGATGATATGACAGTTAAAACTACAAAACTGTTCAGTGAATGAGTAGTTGCATACTCGAGTTTCTAAAGGTCACACAGAAATGACAAAAATACAAAGGAAGATGAATCCGTGCCGATCGGCTACCGGTATTTTGGATGCTGGATTTCCAACAACTCATGGACCAAGTTGCGAATAAATCTCATTTCGTTCGCCCTAATGGGCTGGCAATAGGTCGTGGTTAAAATGTTCTGATGACAGTTAAAATGGGTTATTGACTAAACTCCTAGCATATCTCCTCGTTGAGTCGGACCAAGGTGAGTCGCTCATTATCAGATAGGATCACTTCGGGCTGAGTAATAGGAATGCAAAACTCAGGTAATTTCTTGCTTTCGTTTTTTGGGAAATGGAGTGAGAAATTTCCATATGATGCCCGTTGCATGACGTTCGGCAATATCTGTAATAGTTTAGTGGAAATAAATGATCACTTTATTGTTGTGAGACAGACGTCTATCGTCAGTGCACGACGTTTTGCTAGCTCGCACTCATGAGCTCTAGGCTTAGGCACATTTTCACGAACTGGGTGTTGTGTGACCAAACTCGACGACGTCTATTGAACTTTTAATACGATCTTGATTTTATTGCAAGAGGTCGCCTGCATCAAATGCGAAGGTGCAATCGGCTAGGTTGCAATGCGGACCTCTTTGTCTGATCATCACAGTCGCAAAACAGGAGATCAGGCAAGATGTTGTGTCTGAAGCCATATCTAGCCTATGCCTTGCCATTTGAAGGACAATCAAATCAGTGGTTATGGTTTGTTGAACAACAACGAAATCTAGGTGAAGTAATTAGCCACCATTTTTGAGTAAAATATCAAGGACACACCAAAGGATGGAACTTACGAAAACAATTGCAATTAAATTTATACACCCGAATGGATGTTCGCATATGTATCAATTTACGGTCAAGTGTTTCATATGGTCTTTACTGAAGTCACTTGAAAATGTTTTCAACATATCGATAGGTTTATTTCTAACTAGCTGAATAGGAAACCGACGTAGAACACTAAGAATAAACTACGCAATTTAGCTCAATGCTGGCCCTTCACCAAAATACGGAAATGTTTTGTTCACCTCACATTTGTGGGCCATGGAAGCCTAATTAGTATTTCTTAGAAATTATCAGCAATGAATGCACGGCCAGATCAGACTGGATTTTGAACCCGCCAAGAATCAAACTTGCTAGTCTTTCCGGAATGGCTCTGAGGAGTCTGTGCCGAAAAAATGTGAAAATCTGACTGATTTCTAAACGTCCCATATGTATGCACATGCAAGCTGCTTTAGGACTGAGTTCTGGAAAAATCACAATGATTCCAGAAGTTGTGGAATGAATTTGGAAGACTACTGATTTAATCTCATAAAGACAATGAAGGTAATCCAGGCAGCATGTGACACGCTTCACAGAGCAATTAACGTTAACGGTGAGTGACCTACATTTCCGCCTCATTGAGCATGAATCAAGTGAAATTGGACAAATTTTGTCGCGTATTGCTATGATTTATGTTTCAGCTGATAATCGCGAAAGCAGAACCGGTTGGTCAGTCTTGGCTAAATTTAGTTACCCGGTTATGTATGTCGCGTGCAACTCAAATCGGACGCACTTCCTTTTATTCTGAAGTTAAAATTATACATCCTGAATTTAACACTAACAATTTCCAACTCAGTTTGATCTTTTGGACACACACCAACAGCATGTAAAACCCGAAAGACGATGCAAGAGGAGAAAACAAAAAAGGCAAACTTTTGTAAATTTCGTTGAACCCTTAAATTCTTCGTCGATTGATCATTAAATCTATGAGTGATCTAAACCCTGAGTACTAAGTTTGAATTAGAGGTTTGTCTTAGGCGGTCGCGGTCTGAACTTTAGTTCCTTAAACCTCATCTTCAAGGTAGCAGAACGAAACAGTGCATCTTAAACCATGTCATTATCAACAACGGAATCCTGCGATATTTTAGTGAGAATATTTTTATCAGGCAAGTCCACCCCGTCCTCGACATTGTCTTTCAGTGTCCGCTGCCGAGTACTCAGTGGTTCTGATCTCATCCTATTCACCGACATCGGCATTTAAAGAATGTACATGGTGAGTAGTTTGGTGATACTACTTGGTAACTATTTGAAAACCGAAGTAAATATTGATTGATTCATTTTTACTGATGCCAAGCTAAATGAATTCTAACTTCGCTGAGAAGAAGGATAAACACATAGCAACTGGACACCATTCGCGGTAGGCTAACGGATTCCTATGAACATCCAATTTACAAACGGCTATTCGGTAAGTCCGTTTGCCTCTTAAAATAGTCGATACCAATCGTTTCGTGTAACTTATTCTAGCTCCGCATACTTCTATATTACCGTGACTTCGAGTTGTTAACTTCATATTTTCTAGCTAAATAAAACAGGTTTACCCGAAATGAATGATCATTGTTTTTGAAGCACTGTTAATTATAAATATACATGGAACGATTGTCGGATCTTGATGATCGAGCGAAATTTTCTAGTCAACTGTTGAGCAGAACTGGGAGTTGCGTTGTAAAATCACACTCGGTGATCGGCTACTTTTCACACACGCACTAACATCGAGCCGACATTTCACGCTGTCTGAAATGTCAAAATCATGTGTTTATAAAATGCTACTTAACAGGTGGTCTATTTTGGCAGGTGGGTATTCTAGGACGGAATCCCATTTTTTTTTCTCCAAAATCCAACAGCCCTGGACCCAATCGGACTGCAGCTTCGGGCATGCAAACATCATGAATGCTTACCAGTGGCAAACAATTTGCCTACCACAAAAAGAATAAAAAAAAACAAATTTGCTCCTTGTGATGGCAGGTAAACAGACAAACAAAATTCCTTCTTTCTGTGAATGAGATAACGAGAAAAAAGACCGGAGGGATGAAGGGAGGAATAGAAGCCATTTTGGTGGCATCAGAGCGAAATTCCAGTCGACTAATATGATTTATCCATGGGAGGCAAGTGGCCCGCATGTATTATTTCGGGCAAAACCACGGTTCCTCGTTCTCGTGGAGTCGGTTAAACAAGAGCGATAGCCAAAGATATCAGAAGATAGTTGTAGTCTATGGTGAAATGATTTAGCTAGTCCGGTTTATGTATTTATTACTAAAACTATATTATTAGTTCAGGGCTTCTCTTGGTTGTAGGCTGTCAAATCGGGTGGCTACTTTTGGTCCAAGGATTTAAGCACAACTTTCCGAACCAGTTTGGATCGTTGTGGTCGGATGGCGCTTGCAGAGTGGGTTTTATACCGTAAATAATCGTACAGTTTTGGACCAAGTGTGACAGATGCGTGCGTGAATTGTGAGGCTGTTGCATGACAGTTCCCTGGTCTACTTTTTGTATCGGTGACTTACTGGAGCATTTCATTCTTGAAATCGATCTGTTGTGAATTCCAAAGAAGCCAATTTAATATGAATTGAAGCAGCTAACTGGTGCTAAAGCTAATCGTAGTATTATTCGTGCAACTGGGAGTTTTGCAGTATTTAGGGGGTGTGCTTCGCTATTCTCGGCAGCAATTTGGCAACGGATGGTATGTCGGTAGTGCAGCAAAACACGCGTGCTTCCAAGGCTCGTGGTGGTAATCGTAGTTTGACCTACGGCTGTAAGAAATGGAAAAAACGACCGTCTCATGAATGTTGTAGTTAAAAATCAAGTTTGGTTTAACGTTTTGGTAAATATTCTATCGCTGCTTATGCAGCTGAATAGGCTTCGTTGATCGAGGTGAACTGCTTAAGGTATCAACCGTACCGTGTTATTGTTCTTTTTTTCGGAGTGGATAAAGCCACACGAAGGCCAAAAGATGACGTGGCAGAGATGAACGAGGAAAAGGACAGTAAATTCAGTTAAGATTAGTGCTTCACATATCCATGGATAAGGTCCAAAAATATCTAATAATCAGGTGGCCGGAGAGGATGAAATATGTGGCAGCGAAACGTAAACAGTCTTGTCCTTGCTGTCAGTTGCTGTCAAATGCTAATGTTTTGAACATGTGCACTTGTGAATTTCGTGTGCTGACCAAAATGGTGCATATTTTTACTCGTTTAGGTTCATTCCTTGTCAATCCATTTCTTTTATTGCATCGTGTTTGCAACGTGTATCACGATGTAATAGGGGAACCATCAACGGGATTCGTCTTGCCATTAGGAGCTCTGCGAGGATGATGATGATGATAATGATGCGGATGAAGAGAAATGAGACACCTCATGTACGTTTCTTTGTCTCCATTTGAATTATGATTGGTGGTGTCATTATTTTGCTTGGACTGAGAATCTAAAAACTCCCATTTGCTCAGGCTGCCTGACTGGAACTGAGAAATATATTTTTGCAAACCCTGTGCTCGGTGGACAAAGAAAGTTGAAGAGAAAGTCATAACCGGTGAATATTTCGAGTGGCAGAATACTGGGTCCTTCGTAAGGAAATAGTAGCATTGTATTCTGCGTCTAGCCGCGGATATTTAAGCTGATTAGTTCAGCAGTTTTCAATCTCAATTCACCAATTGTTTTGCCTATCCAAAAGAGTAGAATTTCGTGTTTTTTACTCCCTAACATAACACGATGCGTGCACAATTTCAACAACAAGCCTTTTGTGATTGTTAGAAATGCATCTGTGATGGACGAGAGGTGGAACAGTAAGTGACAAAAGCCAACTGACATGTGTAAAGGTGCGGAGTAAAAGCAGTTCGGACATTTTGCCCGTAAAAAATCCAGGACTAGCCTTTTCTGTTGTTCATTATGCAAGAAGTGGTGAACCTATTGTGGCAACGTGGAAGTAAAACCACCATAAGCAACAAATTGTTTATTTGTCGCGTTGTCCAGAAGTGGTACCTAAGCTATGTTGCTAAATTTAAGGATTTGATTGACAGATCTCGTGTACAAATGAAAGTCTGTTTCATCAGATCAGGGCAAACCCATGCAAAGAAATAAATCCCGTGGTGAATGATTCTAACATTGTTTCGATAAATTACAAACCAAACTCGGTCATGACACGGCTAATAATGCCAAAAGCCATCAATTGAACAATATATCCACGAGGTGCGGAGAATACATGCAGTTTCGGGGTGAAACAGACACTGTTCCAAACTTTTCTCACTAATTTCGCTTCCTTGGTGGATTCTAAAAGGTTGTGGGAAAATAAAACTCCAAAAAATTTTACTGTAAACGACGAGGCAGTAAAGTTGTTGTTTGCGAAAAAAGGACTGCTTGCTCATCGCCACTATTTCGAATCAACTCTTGGGAAAATAAAAAGAGTGCCACGTCGTAACACTTAAATAGATTCAAGTCCACCGACCTTGGTGACAGGACCAGTCTAAAAATGTCGAAACATCTGTTTCGAATTGTGGAAGTGATTTCAGATCTGGAATTTTTATAACCAATGGGAATTTCGTCCCTACATTTACCGGTAATGAAATAACCGGGAACCTAAGACAATTTTACTCAAGACGGGGAGGGATATGATGAAAAGCTCGTACTGCAAGATACTATCATTGGCAAGCGGTGGAGACAGTGTCATACGAATACCAGACTATAGCCGGATCTGATTAGTGAACTGTTCAATCTGCATTAACTAAGATCAACTTCAGAATCGGTAAAAGATTGTAACTGTATAGACTTCCGAAAGTACTTTAACACAGTCTAGAATATGCTTTTACCCACTATGCTTGCAAAAGTCGACTTCACAGATCGCAGTCGAATCGGCCACCGTCAGTTGACCGGATAGATGATCTATTGCTGCTAAGCTAGCTCGAACACTGCTCGGGAAACTAAGACACCTGACGTTTTGCGTACATTTAGATCCTGTTCAGTCGTGCTGTTTGCTTTTATTAGGAAGTAACTGGAGATACAAGCCAATAATTAAAACCAAATTATTAATTCGGGTGTTTACCTATGAATCTCTTCTGATAGAGCATTTCCAGAGTGAAGGGAAAGCTGGTGTTTCCGTCGGAGACAGGGGCGTGGACTTTTCGATGCATAGTGTTTAAGCGGGGGTTTCCATTCTGTTAAATCTCTGACTGCTCATGCCATCTCAAAACAAATGATTGCTTTCACACTGGATGACTGGTGACCTTCTGGTGAAGTATAGACGCCCAAACTATCGTGTAACTATTGTTCGGAATTCTCAACACTGCTTCGATTGAATGCTTCATACCAGTTGCGAGTAATTTGGGCCACGTCAGAAATGGTTTGTTTGGTCTTAGCATTTCCAGGCCAGTGTATTCACCGCCACAACATTTTGAGTAGTCAAACACCGTTGCTGGCCTCTTCGCTATCTATGTCGGGATTGGATGAGTAACTGAAGAACAAATCATTTGCGAAATGAAGTTCAATCTACCGTTCACGACTGCCAAATAATCAGATAAGCAATTTGAAGCTAGTTCTTCTAATCAGTCAAATTACAATAATGATGAAGCCGTGAACAGTATAATTAATTCGGAGTTTTTCCACTTTTCTCTTGCGCTGTACTGTTAACATTTTGCTTCTTTGGGCGAAGTGCAGTGAAAATTTCCGTGGTGACCGATTAATTACACCTCTTCCATGCATCCAGACTTCTTCCACACACGCACAAACACACACGCACACACGCACATACACCAACGCATGCACACACTGAGGTCAGTACAGGTAAGCGCGGAGACAAATGAATAAGCATGCCCAGTCGACTTACTGTGGTCGCCCCATTAAGAGGCATGCTAATGATAAATCGAAACATTTTATCTCCTCAGTTTGAGGTAGGTTAGCTTGTCTAGAAGAATTATTTTCTAGTCATTAAAATCGGATGGGAAGTCGATAAAATAAAAGCCAGTAAAGGTTATGTGGAATTTTATGCATCCCCAAAACCTTGCCATAAATCGTCAGGCTTTCGCGAAGCCATTTCCGACGAAAACAAACAATTCTGGTTCTCAGCGGTAATTCTAATTGTTTTGTGCTCTTTTTTACCGAATAACAATGGGACAGAAGTTAGAAATGATGAAGCGATCAGCCGACTAGTATCTGAAGGATGATGAAGGATAGTGGCAGGAATCGCATCGAAGAGTACCATATTTTGAAGTAGTGACATTGAATATATCTCAGCTGTCTGTATTCGATCAGTTTGATCCCAAATGCATGAAAGTGAAATTTTGAAGACTTCCAAGGAAGGTATCTTTTGGTGAATTGGCATTCCGTAGTAACTATGCCCGAACACGGGCATGTAGTCCTCCTGAGCATTGCCACTAACATGGCAGGTATGATCTTACATTTCATGTGAGCAGTAAAGCTGATAATATGTAATCTTATATGGCTGTTGTTGAATCGAACAGGTCAGGGTGACGAAAGTGCTGATGAGCTAACTTGTAATTAGGCCAAAAAGGTGCGCTAGTTAAGAACTAGATCAAAGCACATGAAGGATGAGAAGTGCTAGTAACTTAAACCAGTTATGAAAAAAGAAGCCTGTTTGAGAAGTCTAATTCCTGGTACTAATCAATTTAATTTAATCATATGTTGTGCTTGTGGATGCATCTAACTTGATAGTCAATTAGCTAATTCGATTACGAAATATCATAAATCTTAGTTGTTTGGTTGCCCAGGAGATGCAGAGCAGCTGAGTGAAAGTTGGTAATATTTGGTATACCATATTTGATACACTGGAGTTGGATAGTTGTCCGAATTGTGAAGTGTTCATTCAAATTCCGATTTGGAGAATATCTGTTGACATCTCGTGATTGCATCGCGTCTCACGAGAAACATCTAACAATGTGTTCATCACAGATGGCGTCCAATGAGCGTATCCAACATCATACGTGGCAATGAACCAATTAGCCGGGAACTAAACCATCTCAAATCACAAAAAGTGACAAATTTTGTCTTTGTTGATTCTCGTAATTTAATACCATTAAGGGTATTTTATGATTTTCTAAACCGAAAGTCACTCATCAGAATGGGTAGAACCAATAACATGACAGTCAGAAACTAGAACCAACCAGGTCCTAACAATGGCCAAATATGAAGGGGTAGGTGGGCGAACGAACTCAATCATTACATCTAACCTGTTTTGAAACGGTGTGCATGAATGTGGATTTTGCTTCCGGGATTGCACACCAGGGGACAGTTCAACGCGGTGTGGGTGTGTGTGTGTGTGCTAGTTACGAGAATTGTTTCTTTCCCGTCAAAGTTTGTGCCTATTCAAAACTAGAAAACAATGGGTGTGGTTGGAATCGGGACCACGTTAGTCCAACAACAGTGTATCCCAAGACATTCCAAAAGCCAACCATCTAAAAATTGCAAGTCTTTACGTATATTTTACCAAGAAGATGATACAATGTAATAAAAACAATGAATCCGTCCACTTCGCCTGAGAATAAATGATCTTTGGAAAATTACTGACACGAGAGAAACTTTAAATATTCTTTACAATAAATGTTAATGTAAGCGTTAAAACAAGATCCATTTCGATAATATTTAGGAATACAAAATTTGCTTGAAATTAATGATCATGGTGATATGAAAATAAATTTTTAAACTGTGACTAAAAGATCAAAAAGGTCCTTACTGGGCCCAAAATGAGCGCAGCAAGCCGAAATGTAATTGTGTTTTTCAGTTCGCTGAAATCTGGCTTGCTCGACCAGATTTAAAGACCAGGGCACCCTGAGTCGACTAAACTTTACTAGTTAGAATCATTGATAATGATGAAGTTAGCACGTGCTTGAATAAACCCCGCAAGATTCTCAAATACAATGCTGCTCTGCAATGTCTTGCTTCGTATGCACTTACCCCATCACCATTGACTCAAATGACCTTGTAGGGGAAAAATAATGGCGGCAGTTACCTTTTTCATTATTTACTTTTCACTTTCATTTACTAACACAATGATAGTATACATCATTTAGAAACAATAGAAGTCGCATGTGACACTCGGCTTCCAAGTGATTAAATTGACCGGCGGCAGGGAATCCAAACTGGCGGTGTTCATGTTGAAACGATGCGACGGGGATTAGCTGATTGTCGGCGATCCAAACTGTCGCACGCTGATCACGGTCGAATAGGTGACGTGGCCACATTCGATCCTTGGATCGTTGGTTTTTGGTTGAACAATTCAGTAACCCTAGATGGAGCTCGTATGCGTTGGTTCACTAGATGCCATTAATCTCAACTTCCTTTTTGCTGATCGACAAGATCCGAATAGATCACCTCTTGCTATTCATTATTCGTGATCCTAATAAACAGTTGCACACTCGCCTTCCTGAATGACCACATTGGGATAAAATATGACATCCAAAGATTGTCCCAATCAGTAAAATAATGTTACTTCTGGCTCGTGGCGTGGACTTCTGGATACATGGAATGCAAGTAGATTCCGCATTCCCTACGTGAAAGCTAATCCAGTGAAATTTTCACGATAGTAACGAAATCCGCACAATATGAAACATTAGAATTGCTGAAGGATGGTCATTCCCCGTTTAGATTTGCAGACTAAATTAGGTTAAAATATGCTATCCATGTTTCCATAAAACAGTATCTTTTGTGTTTTTGTTCGACTGTGCAAATAACTGGCAAGATAAGGGCAAATTGTTCATGTGGTATTGTTACAATGCTTCCCATGTTGTTTGTTGTGTTTATTTTGGTTTTGCTTTGCCCAGTCAGCATTGATCCTCATGACCACAGACTTGGATAATTAAAGCTGTTCTGTCGGCAAATATGTGCACTTACACCGTTATTTCATTGACGCAGCCAGCACAAGAACGAGATTAGTACATCAGTTCGTAGACACAAAGAGACGGAATTCTTGGGATCCATTGTTGATAAGTAGCAAGATGTCTACCCGATTCTAGGGATTTCTTAACTTCTTGACAAAGGATGCTTACTGCAACATATTTTATTGTATATATAGTTGAATAGAATATGGATTTTGAGATTTTCCTCTCAAGAGTAACACAATTCGCCTAAGCAAATTTAGTGGAAATAAAGGCACCATTGACTGAGGGACTTAAGTGACTCTATGACACCCACCACCGTGAGTAATCGAAACAATTATAACCAATACATGGTACGTCGATTTTTCGATACATTTCTTATGTCTTTTGGTCCTAAGGATCGTTTGTTTTGCATGAAGTTGTTCTAATTCTCGCTTAGACTCTTGATTCTTGATGCTTCGCCTGCAAGAAGCTCTGACAACTGGACCGTGCCCAGCCGCTCGCCTCTTGCCTGACAAAGCTACCGTCTCATCCTGTCGCTGCCCTATGGAAATTTGGCTTCGTGATGGTCGTTGTTCATTGTTACATATGTTTAGAGATAAACAATTTTTAACATTAGATGGATTTAATTTCTACCACACATCAAAAATCGTCCATTTCATTTGGAAGAAATGTATGTTTTGGGTGGAAAATAACTTTCAAATTCATCGTACCAGTCAGAGGATTGTTCAATGCCAACCTAGACCGTGTCCTGGCAGACTTTCGTAGCAACCAGCTCATGATTAGTCACATTACTCGTTTAACTAGTTTCGCTTACAAATTCAACCGAGGTGATGAACATTACCGTTTTTGGAATGAAATGTGAACATTTGTATACAATACAATATAATACAATAGTGGAATATAATCCAATGAACTGCCATGATTTCGCAAGCACAGTCGAGTGAATTTAAGTCGGACAATGTGTTCACACGCGGAGATAACTATTAATTCATGGTAACATGTGATGATAGAGTGAAGAAAATTATGGACGCGAATTCGATACGTGTCGGAATAAAATAACGGAAGTAAACAACGAGCTGAAATGCAGAAAACCACGACTACATTTTCGTAGTAACTAGTTCCTGCGTGTAGGTTGCTCACTTGTAAATGAGGAAAGCAAAAACCCACTGCTACGTGCGAAGATCCAATGAGGAAAGATGGGTTTGGGGGAATGTTTGTCCTTTGGAATAAACTGGATGAGGATAATATGATTGCCACTTAGGAAATTGGGCCCACTCTGGAACTCGACGTGAGGATTTTTTTCCGGGGAAAGAAGCGCTTCAGATGCGATCAACGAAAGCACTTGGATCTTTGTAGTTACCAGTGTATGGAAAAGAATTCGTCGGTGAATACCGATGAAACCGTCCATTTATACTGTCATTAGTGTAGTGGATGGTTTTTGATTACTTACATTTCAAAGGAAACCAACATAACCTTTATGTAATGTCTCCGAGAATCCTTCAGCATAGTCATGAAATGTGTGGATGTGCTCAACAGAGCCCTTGAGTTACAACAGCTTTCGCATCTGACCTATCCAACTCTTTGTCAATTAATGATAATAACACTGTTTTGCATCTGCTTGAGAGTAAATTTACAATCGGAAACTTACTGTAAACTGAAGATAACAAAATCGCCTTCCAGAACGCTGAAGGAAGACCATAGAGATTCTTGGACAGCAAAGTATTTTTGAGAAAATAATTGTGACCAACGAATTGCTTTCAGACAACAAAGTATTGGGAAGCAAACATGCAGTATTGTCATTGAATTTGTTCACATTATTTTACAGGAAGCTGACGTGGACCAACACTTACGGGTAGTGTCCAAACGGATTAACTGTCTGTCACCAAAATGGCTAGGGGTTTGGATCCCCAATCTGCCGGCTAGTTTGATATCAGGTAGCAATTGGCTATCGCCACGTTCGTTACCATATCAGACCTGTTGAAACCTTATGTGATATCATGCCACTCCCAGTTGTTAAGGCAACGCTGCCCCCTATATTTTTTCTGCGTAATGGGCTCAGTAGCTATGGGGAATGTCCTTTCCACTATACTCGCGTTTCTAGAATTTCCCGGAAAACATTCCCTTGGTGTTTTAAAGGGAAAATAAAACAACGGTAACGATCCATCTACAACAAAACAACATAAGACACAATAACAGCTCGTTTACATGAGCAAAAATTGAGAATAGAGTAGTGTTTCGGAAATGTACAAACAAACTGTGAGGAATGAAATCTCCTTTTCTGTAACGAAATAATTAAATGGGGAAAGATTGGAATGTTAAGTAATAAAGAATCAAAGCCGTTTGAGGGCAAATTCTATCATCTTCTCAGAAGACACTAAATACTATCGGTATTGAGAAAATCTGTCTCGTTTTCATGGTGTGATGGTGTGAATAAAAGAATGCACACTTCAGTTAATTTTATTCAATCCACATTCCCAATAGGAATGCATAAGTAAGGCTAGAGAACTATACCATGACTGAATGGGACTCGAAAACTGGGTACTCTTGTGATCGTAACATATGTCACAACGATGACAAAAAGTGCAACAGTAGCGGAAAGAGGAACAAGAGGAAGAAGAACGATGATTTGCGAGGTGAACAATTATTCCTGTCACCAATACCATTGCTATAATCATCTTAAACCAATCGAAATAGTAGGCAACAAATCAAGACGTGAGTGCAAACTTCAGCCTATCAGAAACGTGGATCATACCGTACTTTACACCTGTAATGTCGCACTTGATGATACTATGGTTGTTTTAATCAACATGAACAGTCAGCATTTCTGGTTTGTGTAGGCAAAAGTGGAACATACCAAGCACGCTCAGGTTTGGTTTGTTTCAATGACGACCAGTTATAGATCGAGTACCATAAAAAGCATAAGCAATACAGATCGGAAAATTGTTTACACTGGGAATGACCAAATCACGCTGATTGTAATATCTGATACAACAACGTGTGTGTGTGCATGTGTGTGTAGCAAGAATGGCTCAATTATTGAAGACAGCACATTAGTTTGTTTTTCCAAAATGTCTAAAAGCATCTGTTGATCGGGAATGTATCATATAAAATGGGTAGAAACAATCAGAAAATTCTCTACGGTGATATCAGGTTGTAAAACAGTCTGTGTGGTATGGTAGGACAAGTTGTAATAGGTACTATCCACTTCGTTTGGCAATCAAACGGCTAGTTATAACCGCTCAACCCTAAAATCGGCACACAGGGACCTAAAGACAGCATGTAAGGTGCTCGTCAATTATTGCCGCTAATAATCTAGCAACTAAGACGAACTATAGAAAGGGATACAAATGGTAGGTGCGTTTATATAGCTCAAAAATCCATAAAAGAGGTAAATTTTGGCAATTGATGTTTCTTGGCTTTAAACCTTGCACTGTATTCAACGTTGTCCTGATTTACGATAACCCAACAAGGCACAATAATTGTGCAGATGATATTTCATGTCAGCAGAGAATGTTTGTGCTAAGAAAACAAATAAATTTGTGAAGATTTTCCTCATGAGGAAGCACACTTTAAATGGACATCACAAATGCACTGGGCGGAAATCACCCTACGACTAATGCCACGAAAGCTCAGCAAAAAGCAACTTTCTATCTAACAAAAAAGAACTTCAATCAAGTGAGATGCCAGAGTATGACCATATGCATACGAGTGATGTGAAAATTCAAGGGGATCTCTCATTGCTTTTACATCCTCGGGATTTTAATGTCATCCGAAAAGTTTGCAAAAATGAACGCTTATACTCTTTTGCTCCTAGTTGCCCCTCAGTCCTTGGTGTGATAGGATGAGAAACCAATTGAGAAATTGGATTAGACGAATCGGAAACTAGTTAATCATTTCATGTTATCTATGTCCACTGGAACGAATTCCGACGAGGGGAAAGACAACTAAGGTATTCAACATCACACCGGCTTTTTCCTTCTGAATACCACGACGAATGATAGTCAGTATCCGGAAAAGTAATATAATTGTGTCTGGCCATATCACGTTTAACAGCTACGCTCTCAAGCAACGTGCTAAGTTCCGTTCCTTTGCCGCCACAAGTCGACGCCCATTTATCTAAGCCTCGGGTCTACTGATAGGATGCCAATGATTGAGGGATGGGTAAAATAGGTACGTGACGGACTGTTATTATGTTCATCGTTTTATGAGTGGACAAAAAGCTAATCATACAAGTATGATTTTTACGGCCCAAACCGTTTATGTTCCTATTCGTCACTCTTTTATTTGCCCGTTAAGACCGGTGGGACGTTTGCACAATATTCTCTGCATTTATTTGGTGTGCACATCTCCAACGATGAGGAAGCGTAGCCTTCTCATCCATCAGCGCTTTGAACTCTCGTGAACTGGCGGCCCGCATGTGGATGCGAGATTGCCCGTCAGAAGTACTGAAATGCCTATAAGGTGGCTTTATCGACAAAAAAATTGGCCGGTAATTGGGTTTCCTTTGACTCATCTCTACCACTTTCTAACTTTGGAATAGTTCGTTTTGTATTCATTCCGTTTGGTTTCTTTTTATTCTTTACAGAAAAACTGAAAGGTTGTTCAACAAAGAAATTGCTACCAGTAGAAGCATCCAGATCAGCTAGGAACCGAGAGTGACAAGATTCCAAAGCATAACATTCTAAGCTGAACGTTTAAATTTAATCCATCCAATTATCGCGTTGCATAAGCTCAGAAGAGACCTTTCCTAGTTCGACTTGTCCGTCACGGTGTTCCAAACTGTCTCCACTGTTCCCTTGATGTTCACGAATATGCGATTCCATCAGTCAATGATAGTCTATTTATTTTGCTGGCAGGTTCTCTGATTTTCTCCAAACAGCCTCGTTCAGTGATACCAAGAACAAAAAATAAGTGAATGAAAGAGTCAAGTGGGAACACAACTGTTGTTTAGCACACGCCAACAACCGATAAGTAGCATACATGATTTCAAATGGAACATTCGATGATCTGTCAGGGACGTACTTGGTTTCTACTAGAATAGATAGTTTTATAAACCTGTCGCGCGATTAGCGTTAAATTCACAATTTGTCTTGACATTTCGGAAAGAAAGATGTTACAGCAACGTACGGGGCTATCGACCAATCATTGAAACTCATGGATCAAAGGCACACTATCAATTTTCAACATCCACTTTGACAATTGCTTATAGAAGTCAGCTAAGTGACTAGGACTGTTCTGCTTTTAAAGACCTGTTCCATACATTTGAATGTTTCCTAAAAATTTGCTAATGAAAATCCAACATTTGACACTAGTTTTGTTTGTTGAAATCCTATCTAAAATCTGACTGAATTCGCCAAAGTGAGTGTCAAATTTTAGAACGAAAAATCCCCAATGTGGACACATCTAAAGGTATTCAAACTTGGGAAAATACCCCGGGGTACACAACGAAAGCTGTTGGGAGATTTTGTTCCTTAGGTATTTGCATGAATGTGTGTGGTCATTTTGCTGATAGTGAAGCAGACAGTTTTTCAATCATAAACCGTTTTCACCTTTACGATTTTCATTAGCAGATTGCAAAACTTCACACTTTCGAAGAGTTGAATTCCGTTCAGTTTTAGGCCAGTGCAAATGACTTCAACAAACGTTGTCTGATGAAAATCCTTGTGTTATGTCACTGTTATTATATTTGGAAAGCATTTGCAAAATACCGAGTGATCTAGTTGTGGTGTTCTCATGAAACGGTCTAGTTTTTCGACAGTCACGGTGGTCAGTGTTATTTATTTCACAGAAAGTAAGACAAGCAAACAACCGTCAAGGTAAATAAAAGAAAAGAAATGAGTACGTATCGACTTGCCGGTTTCCAGTTACTCCTGAGTAAGTACCCAGTTTGCCATGTGTACACCATCAAAGGATTTATTTTGCCTTATCAATGCCCAGCCCACACCTGAGAACACATGCAAGCACCTTACAGCTACTTCATCCTTGTTGGAATAATTCTGAGCTATTGCTTGGTGGGTCCTCCGATGGTCCTGGACCATTGTGAACTATGCGTCATTAGTTTCTAATGGAGTAAACTTCTTAGTTATGGCACGGCGTTCTTAAGCGGTGACTTTTAGTTATTGGACTACGGGAAATACCGCAAGACAGTTCAACTCTGTCCCTAACACGATCCGGTCAGATAGCTCAATGTTAATTGAAAAACGATACATTTTTGATGCCCGCCTAAATATGACCATTGGAACTCCCTATCTGAAACAAATTAGCTTTCTGAGGGAATGAAGTTGCACAGTTTTGAGTAACTTAACTCCAAGGAAGAGGACTGTGATAGTAATGTGTAACGTAATACTATTTTTGTCTCGGAGAACTTATTTCCTAAAAAGTACGTTTCTATGGTGTTTGGATTTGGACATTTCTCGCGTAGAAATACTTTTTTCAAAAGCGGTTAAAAATTATTAGACTCAATTTACTCGCCCATTTTTGCATATCTTTGGGAACCTGCGTAGAGGTTTCGTTTCGGGACGAGGTTTCCAGTTTGATTCAGATAATTGCTAACAACGCAACGACATGCTGTCTGTACAGCGGAATGCAATTGATTCACGGGATTGAAGATAAACGGAAAAAGACTTGTGGTGAATTAATCACGCATGGGTCAAATAAATAAGCAGGCAAATGAACAGGATAATACAACCGCTACAGCAATGAAAACTGCTGAGGAGCGACTAAATTGCATTAGATTCCTAAAAGGCTCTTGGGAATACGGTGTTAGTAGACTAGTTAACGGTACCAAAATGTGAGATTTCCGGTACGCGAGTAAACAAACGAATAACTGAGCTGAAGAATCGAAATTAATTTGGTCATTCCGGGATGCGTCCGACCCAGTCGGAGCGTTGGCAACTACTTTTTCTCAAACCTGACGGTTTTTCAGATTGTAATTAATACCTACCCGTGAAATGACGGGCCTTCCATGGAGGTCCAATTTGAGATTTCCATAGTAAAAGAGTTAAGAAGACAAATTGTTCAAAGAAATGTTATTTTTTGAAAATCTGTTGTTTGGTTTTTATCCGACCGAAGCATTTTCTTTTCAACAATCCCGTTCCGAGCTTGGAACTTGCCTCACAGTTACAAAGCATTATGAAGAAATGAGGACTAATTTCCTCTACGTGAATATATGCTCAAACTGGCTGCCAAATGTAATAATTCTCGATAACTTTCGAGGAATCTACATGCATCTCAGTTTTTCTGGTCACTTTAGGCATTGTCACTAGTGTCTACATTCCAAAGGCTCTTCACCGACCGCGATGACATAATTATCAAAATGACTTGCGCCCAATTGTATTCCTAATTAACACTTCCTCATGTTTTACGACAGAAAAATCATTCCAAAGCCTGTTATAACTTGAAAACTCCGATGTTTTGAAGTCCATTTGAATTACTAATTACTTTTTCTGGACTTTTTCGGCTAAATCAAGAGTGTCTTTCAAGCTACAGCTTGATGGGCTTATTTTTTAAATTTGTTTTGGGTCTCGGCCTGTTTACATTCGAATTACGCGGGCAACTAACTACTCTATGCACTCATTAGTTGACCAAATTCATCCACATCTCGAGTGGACCGATTCACCTGACGGATGCGGACAGGGTGTAGGAGTAATTTATGGGTCAAAAAATGTCGCTTGAAGCTAGCCCTGTACTGGGCCTGACCGGGTGATCGTCAGAGTCGTATTTGAGATTAAAACCAAATGGTCAGGTTCATAAACCATCTGTTAGTTATTTAAGTTAGACAGCAAAAAAAAACGCATTTCAAAAAAAGTAGACCCAATCAATCTTAGTTATTTGGCTTGCACAAGCAGTGAAGTGAGAACTCAGACGTTTACAATCAAACGATTCCCGCCAGAGTCGTCATGAACGCTTACTGTAACGGTCAAGTCGAACGGGAAATATAGATCATTTTATCGGCATAAAGTGAGCAAACAGCCAAACAAATGGTGCGTTTGTCCGTAGTGTATTAAGAAATTTGCACCCATCTCATAGAATATTGATTAACGGAAGACCGTGTGAATGTAGGCATTCAGCGAACTGGGTAGACGGTCAATGGAGTCGATATGAGAGATATGGAATAAAGTTGACCGGAAAATCAACCCGCATCATGTTTGTGCGTGTTTAAACTTATTGTGATCGACTTAAATGGATACCATACCTAAAAGTGACACAAAAGCCCAGGTTACTAAAAGCAAGTGTCAGTTAAGAGCATTTTTGACCAGAAAGTCGCTGACCTGTGCGGATCAAATGCAACCACTGTGAGACAAAACGGGATGCGGATAAGCAGCCACATGTCGAGTTGAGATTTATAGAGGTAGTCGATCTGAAAAGAAATGATTCGGAACCAACTACTAAATTCGCAGAAAACATTCAGCACTAGGCCAGTCGGTATCTGTGAACGTACTTAGATTATCCATTTGCAGCTGAAGTACACATAAATGTGAAGACCTACCATTCGGATATCCCGAGACGGTTGACGAAATCTTGTTTCTTTCCGCTGCATTACAAGTTCACGTTTGAGGGGTCTGGCCTTGATCTTCAAGAAAAAAATCAACCTCTCTTTGGTCTGAGAAGCCGAGAGAAGTACCAGGTTTCGAAGCAAATTACGAAAAGGCCAAAGAAATCGAACTTGATTTACACGAATGTCTTTTGTTGTAAATGCGACTAAAAATGGTAGAAAAAGTAATAACGCAAACAAAATTCCGAAGGGAAACTTCTTGTTTTATCTGCCCACCAAATTATTTCCGCTTCAATCCTATTTATTTAGGACGATCCGAAATAAGTAATACGTTACATAAATAAATATTAATATATAAGTGAAAGAAAACGACAGCATGGCAATCCGCAGACAAGATGAGATGCTTTAGACATAATCAGATTTGTGTCAGTTTCGTAAATTATGAATACTTAACCGTGGAAAGGTGGACTCCACACAGAGGAAGAACATTAACTGAAAAAGATTTGTGAATCACAGAAGGCCTGGCAGTGTTACTAGCCTGGTAAGTTAGAAGTCTCACTTGAAGCAGAGTGATATTTACAGGGAATCAAATGAGTACTCCAAAACCGGAAATCCGGTTTCAGCCTTGATAAACAAACGTCGATACTTTGCATTTTAGCCCAAATTTTTAAGGTATTCGGATGAAACCAATCAAGTAGTTTATGTCTTAAGTGAAATCTATCCATGTGACTGATCATAATGAATTGAAATACGTGCCCTTCTGCTACTTCTGGTCATCGAACCAGAATGACACAGAAGCGAAAAACGCACAGTCCAACCTGTAGAATTTTATGTGACGGATAATTTTTCTCCATTAGTCACGCAGTGATAGGATTTCACGCATTTTTACAACGGTACCGACGTTCATTTGCAGCGTACAATTGCTGCCAGTAGGTTTGCTGGGTGTTTCCAATAACTCAATCCGAACAGGTTCGGTATGGTGAGAAGGCCCTGTTTGGAGTAAGAAGACAATCGCGGTATCATTAAAACTCTGTGAAAGTTTTCACTTGTTTGTATTAGACCGCCGAAAATTCTTTCATCCACACACCTTTCTTCTCTCTTATCTTTTACTTCCTTTATTAATGAAACAACAATGAAAATCAATTTTCAGAAACGGGGCCTCCGCCAGCAGAGAGCTGCCAAGCGGGCAAGTTGGCCGGCGGTGGGAGGAATCGAACCCGCGGACCTTCATGTCCAAACGCCACGACCTTATCCGTTTGGTCACCTCATGAGTTCGCGATACTGAGTAGATCGTTTGAAGCAGCTTACCATTTATCTAAGAGGGCCACCGCATAGACGTGAAAAAACGTCTTTTTCTAGTTGGTCGATAATAATGTCTTAGCAGTAGAAATTACTGCACACACCCTTTGCAATAGGCAAAATCGCCGAACTATTAACATGCGATAATCAGCCATTGGCAGTACAAATCCGTCATATTTACCGTTTACAAAGCAGAATATCCCCTTGATGTGGTCGGGTACTGAGAGTTTTTGAACGGAACCGCCTATTCCAATGCAGTTAAGTGGAAATGCAGCCAAATACTCGTTGATTATTTAAATTGGTTCAGTTTGTTAAATTTTGACTGAGCACTTCTGTTTACCTCAAATGGTGACAGCTCCCGTGAATTGCAGTTCGGGTGTCTAATTATTCGAACAGAAATGGTAAGAAGGTCAAATGAACAGAGACGAATGTTCAACTTCTGGAGAGGATATTGATTCTGGGCAGGAATTTACCGCTTGCTAAAGACACGACGTTTTTTATCATAGCTCATATTTATGTAGTTGTCCTACCCAGAAAGTGAAACTGTTTCGTTATTTTTGCTGTCAAACAAAAATAGTTTAAATACTACTTGCTCACATTTGTGACGTCCCTATTTTTGCTCACCGTTACTCTACTGTGATTGATGTGAACTGGAAAATACGTGAAAACATTTAAGTCTGTGATATCGGTCCGGTATTTCCGGTCCATATATCTCCATTTACTGCAGTGAAACTAACAAACACCTAAGTGACCCCTTGCGGTTCACTCGATCGAGTGACCATTCCTTTACCGGAATGAAAAAGATAGACCGTTTCATGTCATTTGCAAACGAATATCCGGTGCCCGTGAATTATGTACGTGATTTCCTTTTTTTGGAATTCATAGTTAACGATATTCGCAGGCAAATCAATGAGGTTCCAGTTCCGCAGCATCCCGTCTCAGAAAATGTTGTAAAAACTCCAAACTGATTTTTGGTGCAAACTTATTGATAGATGAACTGGTGATCACAAATCCAAATCTGGACATTGGTCTCTGATTTTGCCAAACTTTATTGGACAGATGGAAAAAGGTTTTGGTCATTGATCTTACATTCACCTCTGTTTACTAATCGGTATGCGCAGCGACATAAAACTCAAAGTTAATGAGGCTAGTAGAAAAAAAATGAGTATTTTACGAGCAGGCACACGTTTGTTGTCCTATCATGGTAAATTTTGATTATATTAATTTCATTTGAACCATTCTACTTTTTCTTGCTGGTCATTAGTTCAGATGAAAATGACGGCGTTGAGTACACGTGTCCCAATTTCCAACCCACCATTACATTTTTCCAGCTGAAATGCCTTGATGGATTTTGTGATTTTGAGAACTTTGTGCTGTTTGAAGAAACAAATATTTTTTCGCTTAAATTATTCGCGAATGGAAAGACCTGAATGACTGTAAATCGTAATAAGATCGCGAATCGGTCACCTCAAACAGTGGCTAAATTCTTTCACTGAGCATTCTATCGATCCGTGTGAACTGTCTTCTTCTTGTCCGCTACCAAAGCATCGATGCCCTGACGATCTGTCAATATTTGACCAAATGATGAGGTATTCTTAGATAAATACTCAGCAGTTGGAAAATCGGGTCTGCCTAATACATCACTATAATCCGCCAGGCATATGAAGCCAAGCCATTATAAGTCCTCAAAGCAACAACGAATATCCAAACGGGGACATTAGCATCCTAAACGAGTTCAAACCGGGATAAAATTGATAAGAGGTAAAATGTTTTTTCCAAAATAGTGGCAGCGTGATACGGGGGAAAAATGGGATGTGATATTTTTTACGCTCCATATAGTAACTCGCCGGTTTGCTCTTCCTAACTGGTGTGTGTATGCGTATATGCGCGAGCCTGACTGTAATGGTGTCAGCGTTGCATTTTTAATAACACCAGAGTTTCTTCCTTCCTTGTTTGCTCCCGGCCGTCGCTAGAAAGACTTATTTTTATCCACCAACTGGGTTTTCATCACGGAACCGATAACCGAAACAGAAATGCTGATTACTCGGAAGTTAGATTCAAAACAAGGCAAACAGTCAAGTTTCAGTTCGTTTGGTGCGATAGTTGGATTTGGTCCTATCGCGCATGACAGTAACGAAAATCTACCTCACCAAGTTGTTGATTTCAATTTATTCTCATGGTTCGGACCATAATGAGAATTCTCGTGTATCAGTTGGCACCTATATACTTTGAACCTTTACTGGGTACAAGACTTTTCGCTTAAGATTGCCAGCTCAAATAAATTTCGATCAAAATGATATGCAGAACTCTCATGGTCAAGTGCAATTTGATCTCGGAAAGGTTGAGTTGAAGTCAACAACTAAAATAGCGAGGCGAGCAGTTTAGTGTCATTTTGATCGGATTTAGAGAGTTGTCAGTAGTAATACTGCTTTCGTAATTTGAATTTCTTGTTTACTTTAGTAGTAGGTGTGACTACATTGTGCATTCTTTGAGGGAGCCCCAATACAACCTGGGGTCGATGAAGCTGTAGTGCATTATCATTTTCCTCCTCTAAGAAATCGTTACCTTTCCTGTCCTATAAGCTCGAATCGTTAGTTAAAGTAGGTCAGATGAATCTATCAATCACAAAGATTGACAGTCTTGTCTGACATCAAACCTTAGCAAAATGGCGCTTATTTTTTATTCTATCTTTGAAGTAACAAAACACTGGTGGGGACACTGCCCATAGTCTCTACGACGCTCTACACAAAGGGGGGGGGAGAGAAAGGTAACCATGACCCCGAAACTTGGGATGGCGTGGGCCTCATGAGATCACATTAGGCCAGGTGTGGTAATTAGCCGGACAAAAATGTCCAATCATGTACCCCTAAGGTAACCGGCGAATCCGGGTTTTAAACCTCTAACCTTTTCGTGATGACAGACATTTAATCCACTTAACGAATGCAAAGTGGTTGAATTATGTAGCAATAGATTTTTTGTGGATGGATCCCGGAGGGCCTGTATGAAATCTTCGATCGAAGGGTCGTTCATTTTTTAGCTTTCTGATCCAAAAGACTTACTGTTTCCTAGAACTCGGTCAGTTTTTATGTAAGTCGAAATAGGGTAGCGCGAAGAACCCTCATACCTAGCGTTTATTGCACTTAAGTACCACATCGAAAAGACAAATACGCAGTGTCACTTTGCTGTGCCAAGTGGTTCATGTCGTTGATTGCCTTTGTGCAGCAGTTTTCAGGGAGATGCCATAGTGAGAAACACAAAAACGTTTTTTCGCGGTAAATAAAGTAATCAGAAATGAGTATCATTATTCAGTTTGTTCAGTAATATATTACTTATTCCCTAGGTAAGTCACTAGCATTGGAAGATAAAACATCTTTTCACCACTAATTGTATGTGGGAAATTCTTGAGGCGTTGTCTAACCGAGATGCACAAAACTCTCTGCAGATGCAGACAATGAAAAATTTCGACAACAAAAGTTTTGTCAAAGTTCTCAAAACAGACTAGACATGGAATTATTTTATTAAGCAATTTTAAGTGGGAAACTGAGCAAACAGGTAAATAAGCAGATTGAATGTTGGTATCGGAAGGTAAGTATACATCGATCGCTTGGCGTATTATTTAAGCATGAGAGCGTTGCACAATTAGTCCAGTGCATTTTGCTTTGTTTACATGAAAACTTGCCCAAATTCGGGTGTGTAAATGAAGAACAGGCCTCACTAAGCCAATCGGATGAGCGTTTGCGCTCGGTTTGGCTTAATCCCGAACTGAAGCGTAAAGTGGCTTAGCCGGTTTTAAAGGATTTGACAATGTGTGTGTGCGTGTGTGTGTGTGTGTGTGCGAGAGAGCGAGAAAGTTGGAGCCTACAGAGAGACAGTGAGTATTAGGAATGGAGCTGAAAAGATCTTCCTATCTCGTTGAGTCAAAACGTGCTAAAACCAAACCAACAGTTTGGCATGGTGCCAATCGCGGCACAAATGCTGTGCAATGGGCTCATAGACGTGAAAATCCTGTATTACAGTCCCAGTTTGACAAATATCATTAATATATGTTAGTAGTAGGAGATGGAGTGTTTTCCTGAAATAATTCGGCATGTGATGTCATCGTTCAACTCACCATTAAAAACCATGGAATCACTGTACAGCTGTTTCATCCTTGTTAGGAGTCATCAGCAGTTCATATCCACGGCGCCCGAATTGGAACGCGAACCCTGGACGAATGATTTTGAGTCTAAAGCCTTACCTATTACGCCATCATTAAAACCAGAAAGCTAGCAATTTTTTTTCCAATAGACGGATCATATTGGGCAATGAGATGATAGTTTGCGGTAGTAGAAGATTTAATGATTTCACAAATTGGTCTTCATGCAATATAAGCATCCAACTTTCGAGCGAAAATCATGGAAACACTGTATGGCCGTTTCATCGCAAATGTAAATCATCAACAGCGTACATCAACCACGCTGGCAACTGAGTTGTCTTTTTGTTGTCTTCGTTTCTCACCGAGAAGTTCGACCCCACTTGGGAGTCGTTGATCTGATGCGTTTAAAGAACTATAGTTTGAAAGATCCAGTCACGGATATAGGTGCTGTATCATGTATTGTCGATGATCGATAAACCGTGGAGAACCAGCCTGGTTAACGCAACATCTAAGGCTTTCGATTCACGGTCGTTTGTTTTTGTGACTCACGCACCACATTGTACGCAACAGATGAACACGGCCGACCACCTCCAACAGAGAAGCAACAGCTGTACAATGTTTTCTTGATTTTCAGGGACAAATGGAAGGTTTTCACTGCAGGGCAGTTCATTTAGCGACAACAATTATTATTTGGTGAATTACACTTGAGGGCAAACAAGTGACCAGTTGCATCCTTTATTCATACTAACAAAATCATCATTTTTGTAATTGTACCAGTTAACTCAATGCCAGTGAAAACGCAGCATCGCCTTTTTTAAAATTTGTTTCACTAACCAGGGAGAATCCATAATCCATTTCGGGCCAGACATTCGGATTTGTCGAGGAAGTGGCTAGTCAGTCTTGAAGAAAACGTTTAACCGAAGTCAAAACTGACACTAGTTGTTTATTATTTTCTGGGAACATTCTAGTTGTTTTGTTGACTTCGGAGATCTGTGATTATAGGAATGAATATAGTTAATCAGATTTTCTACGTTCAAAGTTAAATGATGACCGTAATGCTTCTTCATCGTCACTTTCGTTACTACACCAATTTACATCCTGCCTTTCAAAAAAGGGTGATTCAAATACTTGACAAGTGGAAGCTTAGTTGAGTGAATTCGATGGTTTCAAGCAAAGCGACTTCATTGGGCTAGTACTCAGGTCTGACAAGCCGGTGGTCCGGTAAACGAGGTCATATGGTCAATAAGATGGTTTCCATATGCTGTTAACTTTGATGGCTTTATACGGGTATGCAGCAATTTGCGGGCAATACTGGCGTTTAAAATAAAGAAGTTAGCACAGATTGATGAATTGCAATCAAAATGGGAGGTTTGTATGACAGGTAAAGTGAGCCAAATAGTGTTCTGGATGCCTAAAGAGATTCGACTTTATTCTGGCGTCATGAACGAGGGTAGAAAATCGGACGTGCACACTTGAGTGTTCGGGTTCGATGGCTTCCTACCGGCTAGTTCTAAGCCCATTCCAATTGAATGATGGACAAGTTTAATCGGACGAACATGAACGAGACGTGGAGGATGCACTAGGTTATCAATGGCAGACTTCACCATTGTAGTTGAGAACCGTTTTGCGAGTGACCGAAAACTGTTACGGCAGAAAAGTGAGACTAGACTGGGGAAAGTATCGATTAGTTGACGTATGGACGAACCCACTTATTTATTTGTATTGCCGTTGTTGAAAAGGCATCTTTCCCAAGTTTTAAACGATCAGAAATGTGCTACGTGACAATTTACTAAGAACATGAGAATCTCGGTCAACCGGGACTATGTGAACGAACAAAAGTGCGTTTGCATATGAAAATGTTTAAGTTATCTAATGAATTTCAAGCTCGAACGGGATTAGTTGAGGTAATGTTCACCTGTCCTACACCCGCATGTAATAATTCATCACATATTACAGGTCAACAGTGTTTCGACAAAAAACCCACTTTCGATAGCCCGCCCGGTAGCGTAATGGCTAAGCCGTTCGACTCAGAATCGTTCGTCTCGGGTTCGCGTTCCAATTCGGGCGCCGAGGATATGAACTGCTGATGATTCCTAACAAGGATGAAACAGCTGCACAGTGCTTCCATGGTTTCTTTATG
>LUCM01007653.1:225514-257829 GCA_008360955.1 Fasciolopsis buskii
GGATATGAACTGCTGATGATTCCTAACAAGGATGAAACAGCTGCACAGTGCTTCCATGGTTTCTTTATGCTCAGTTGACCGATCATATCACATGGTGAATTATTTGATCAAAACATTCAATCTCCTACTACTAACATGTACCAAGTAATCAAGCTCTCTAGGTCATACCCAAAGCCTTCGTCGTACTTAGGCTACCTGCAGAGAAGTCATCTATCAGTAGGGGTCGATCGCTGTGAGGTAACGGACAGTAACCGTGCAAACCAGTGACGGATAGGTGCAACATCATGTGGTGAAGTTCAACAAACCGTTCAGAGCCTGCCCGGTAGCGTAATGGCTAAGACGTTCGACTCACAATCGTTCGTCCCGGGTTCGCGTTCCAATTCGGGCGCCGTGGATATGAACTGCTGATGATTCCTAACAAGGATGAAACAGCTGCACAGTGCTTCCATGGTTTCTTTATGGTCAGTTGAGCGATCATATCACATGGTGAATTATTTCATGAAACATTCAATCTCCTAATACTAAAATGTACCCACCTAGAATGTTTGATGAAATGCGAAAACCGGGGTGGATCATTTACACTTTTTTAGATTATTGTTTTACAAGAAGGGTATCCTGGGTGTTCCAAACAAATATATTCGGGTAGTACAAAAATCGACTATTTACCTTACATTAGCGCACAGCTTGCATTTAGTGGAGCTGTCGAACAAAATTTTCATCCCTAACAGAAGTCCGTGAAAATCCGAGCGTGAGTATTAGAAACCTCTTTGGTTTGCCCAAGACAACCTGGTTGCTTCGAAATGACAAGAATCCGTAACGCAAGACGCTTCGGAGTTTGCGACACAAGTCCTGAATTGTTGCGGTACTTATGCATTCCTGATTGTTACAATGACAGCGATAAAATTATAGCGCTTGGTGGTCTGCGTTAACACTGATTTAGTCGTCCACTTTTCTGATCATTTAGGAGCCGCGTATCGTGCCCAGCGACCTTGTGTATGTTACATAAATTGAGTATTCAAATATAAGTTTTGCGATAACCGAATTCGAATATCGCTGTTGACGTCTATCTTCAACTTCCCGATAAGGTTAAGCAGGGTAAGTGAAGCATTAAAAATTGAGGAGAATAGAATATTCATGAAGCATCAGCTGCGAATGGTGACATTTCCCATTTTGAGGTGGGGAACAACACAATGTGAATGCTGATAGCTACAAGGTTTAGAAATATTTTATGGTACGGAAACTACGGCCGTACAAATCCAACTTTTTTACCGGGAAGGAAACAACATGGCCTACGGTGGAAAAATGAACATCACTCGAACTAGTTACCAGCTGTGATTAACTGATCACTGGTTGTTCTCAGATAAAATTCTATAGTATGGAAGAGATATGGAGGCTATCCAACACAAATAAATGTTAGTACGGTTGAACTCACTTACTGTTACACACAAATGATGATCCTGTAAAAAGGACTTGGTAATAGATGAACAGGTCGAGAAAAGAAGTAATGTCTGATTTTGAAGAACAAAGATTCGCTTAGGTGTTTGTTATAGCTATCCTGAAAATCTAAAATAAAGGACTGCTGAACAGATAAACTGAAGTTGCAATCCTGAGAAATGTTTAAACACGCTGGGACATTTTTGTCTGGGGGACAAATTGTGACACGGGGAGCGTAGTTACCTTATTACTATTTATTTTTTGGCCATATCTTCTAATCGCCACATGAAAATTCATTGAGGATGTCATGGAGTCACTGGAATTCGCGTTCAGTTAGTCCGCTAGAGGGTAGACAATTCGTGTGCTTACACCAGCTCATGTCTGTATTCGAGTAAATGCATCGGACATGTGATTGCCATTCCGTTGTACCGGTAAAATCACAACGTTGGATTTGTAGTAGGAATGCAAAATGATCGGTGGAGAATGGTTTGAATGTAGTTCAACGTCCGATTTTTCTCACGGCTATTTATGTGACAGACAGTAAATAGGAAAATCTGGACGCATTCTTGAATGAGAACGGTAAGAAAATATGTCAGAGCCAGTCATGTGGGTATTTCTTTTCCAAAATTAGATTGTAGACAAATCTGGGGACAAGGTTTACCATTTCCGTCGACAAATATAAATGCCACTACCTCGGAAAGAATCCAGAAAATCAAGAATAGCGATCACGTGACCAGTAACAGAACTCTAGATTCTTATTCTAGGAGGATAGGGAGAGGCTATTTGTGTGTTTGTGACGCGGTGGCAACATTGAGAGTGATCATTGACAAGGTCACGTAAAGACGAGCGGTTGCGCGATCTGACACTGTGTTCGCTGGCAAATGTCAAGTGACAACTATACTGAAATGAATGTGCGGTGTTTGCTGGACATCCCTCAGCATGTGGTTCGTTCGGTTAGTCGAAGATACAAAGCCGTTATTTGAACTTGAAAACCGGAGGATATATTCAGAAAACTTGAATGAAATTAATTTGCGGCAGTAGTGCATGGAAGATGCCGATGCGGAGCTGCTAAGTGACTTGTCGATTTGAAGCTCTGAAGGGCTCCAGCAGTTCTATTTGAGCTCAAGTACGGTTCATTATGGAACAATGGTTAAAACTATATAGATTGGGACACCTCATTTAGCGTAAGTTTATTATCAAAGATCGAATCGTCTAAGCGTCGATTTTGATGATTTTAAAGATTCATTTTCAGAGTTCAATATAGAAAATGAATCTGTGCAACTGAGAAAATACAACCAAAGTTTATCAGAGTATATGAAGATTTCTGTTCACAAGTGGATCACTCTTTTAGGCAAGTCATAGGTGAACGAGTTGCTTGGAGTTTTCATTTACTGAATCCTCACTGGAACCATTTAACCTGTGAATGTCGATGAACCTTTCGAGGTAACCAATATATTTCAGTGTCATTTGAAGAAAAGTTTCTTATCCGTTCGAAGTATAAGGGGAACAGGTGTTTATCCCCAACTGTACTGCATTCACTCAATACCTGTTTCATGGTTTTGGGAAGCAAAATAACGCAAATTCAATTGTTGATTCGTTTCTTTATTCTCCGATTGCTGGCTCGTTGCTCACCTATTAGACAGTTTGATTATCATATAGAACAGTAGAAAAATGTAATACGCAGACATAAACTGTTTTTTGAACCCAATCTGTCCAGGCAAATTCCTAATTCACAGGGCTTGTCTCTGCCCAACTTGTCACGTATTTTTATCGTCAAACGCTTTGTTTGGCATGACTGACATTGATTGATAGACAACGAAACCAAAAATGCACACAATTTTGGTTTTGTATGCGCATCCATATGAATGCACGGTTTTACGTAATAATGTCGCGAGAAAGAGAACAGAACTGGCCTTGGTTTCCCAGAGGAAATCTGCCTGTACGTAACTGCATTCATATCCACTCCCTCGGTGTTTTTCCGAAACGTGTATAGAACCCGTCTTTTTGGTTAGATCTGTTCTGGCAATCGGTTTTCCTCATGAAGATCCTGATTCAAAACACCATGCTATTTGCGTCATACCATTGACGTGTTTTTCAATCTACTGTTTGTTTTGTCAGCATATGAACGGATGTGCAAATCAGGCAAACATTTCGTGGAATATGAATAGAATGAACAGTAAATCACGGATGACGTGACATCAACAGTGGTAACTTTTACTTCGTTATTACATTAGTCCCATGATAACGATGTCATGGTTGGGTAAGTAGACCGTGACCAGCCAAAGAGTACCACATGAATTTGGACAGACAATTGATGGTAGTTGGGGCATATCTGGGCGCTGGTGAATTCATTCAAATTTCAGATGCTAATCGTTTATGAGAAACAAATTGGGCTGGTGGGAAGAAATCTTTTAAGCAGACCAATATAATCCAAACTCATTGTTGAATAACAACTGAATGATGAAGTGCCCATGGTGAGTTTTCCCATGTTGTGTGTTCCTTGTGCCCGTAGACCCGAGAGAAACAAAATGTTCTCGAATGTTTGCATACCTGCCACGAAGGCGGCCTATTTCTGTCATCCATCCGACATATGCTACGTAAAAACATGGCCTGACTCCAGATAAAATAGTAAAACTTTTGTCATACACACGTCTATTATTTGTAGCATTTTTCAGGTACATTTACGATCATACTTGAACGGATGCGATCGTTTCACACGCTGATCTTTGCAGCAATCTACGGACACGATGTGAGTTGCAAACCTGAATGCAATAGACATTGCTTTGACGTTTGGAAACATTAGTTGCCAGATGTTCACTAAACTGGGATCTGATGCACTAGTCAACCAAACAATTTGATTAAACTACAAACCCCGGTTTGGTCTGGTTTATCTAGTTGAAATTCAGAGATTCTTCGATTGGACCACCGGATGCTTGAATTGACACTAAGAAAACAGACTGTGAAACAAACTGCGATCAATCGAGAAGAAGGAGAAACTTCGAACTTCAATGTTTTGTGGAAGTCAGTCCTACATGCAATAAACTTGAGTATGATTAGATAGTTGCAGGGGAAAATGTTTGGTCATAAACAAACCGCTGCTTTTAAGGTAAGAGTTGCTTCCCAAACCTGGAACAAATGTTGTGTGTTAAATTTGCAGGCGGAGAATGTAGGCCCTGATTCGAGGGGGTGAGTGAAAGAGGAGGGTAAGCTATCGTATGGTAAGTGCGTATGTGGCTTAAAACAAACAGAAAAGACGAGATCCTATTTCAGTTTGACTTAAAAGTGCTAGTGGGAAGAAAATAGATGACAACTCGGCAAAACTGAGCTAGCAATCGGCACCTAGTAGATTCATGTCTGAAGTCATTCAGAAACCGTTAATCACTCTAGAATGAGCTGAGTAACTGCCGACAGTTTGACTGATATTCAGAAGAAGCAATTTCTAGACTATATAAAAACTAAAGAAATCGCGCTACTATCGATTCTCTTTTCAGAGTAGGACAAAGTGAGAGTCTCTTCCGAGTTTTGGCTCTAATAAGCTTTTCCGCACAAATTTGAGCTTGTTGTATGAAACCAATATCTCATTCACGTTCTTTACGTCTGATTTTCGAAAGCCCTCACTTACTAGTCCAAATGGCTGGTAAGCAGAAGGTCGTCAGATTGACTCCCGATGGTAGAACCGTCTTTCGGATGCCAAATTAGTCGTAGAATTTCCCGCCTAGTTTGGAAAACGTGTTTACAGTTACCGATTACTGCATAATGGAACTTATTACCATGATCGATCTGATTGGCTGATAAAGTTGATATTTTTCTCGATACAGAAGTATTTCGTGGTGAGGTGTGACTACAACGATACAAAGAGATGAATGGAAGCATTTTTGGATTAATTTTATTTGATTTTCAAGACTCTTCGATGGTTTATTAATAGTTTAAAAGCACATATCCCAGGAGAAACGTGGAAATTAGCTGTAACTAAGAATTTCAGAATTGACTAGTGAAAAGGCATATAACTTTTCTCCTTGATGGAATGATGCTGGTTTCGTCAAGTCCAAATATTCTGATCACTTGATATTCTTGGTCTGCCGTGTCTTGGGAGAGACAAGGAAAACTTCACTGAGAAAATTTTCACAGTGTATCATCTTCGTTACTGCCAGAGAACTGCACCCGATATGGGTAGGCTACCGAGTAAAAAAGGCCGCATCATAAACATATTATTGATTATCCGAGGAATAGCGACATCATTTTATGACTTAGTAATGTAAAAAACGGTAATTTCACTTGAAACTACCGGAAAAAATCTTGATTGCATTGCATCCTCATTGTAGCGTTTGAACCTCAAACGTTTCTGTCACCAGCCCAGTTGACGTCACCAAAGCGGAGGCATAACTGACTTTAGTCTTCTATACTGATGGGATCCTTTGCTTTAGAGTTGACCTTGGACTTGTGGTGTGATAGTGTGACTTTGTAGCTAGCGACTTCCAGAAACTTGATTTTTTACTAAAAAATATTCGATCCCAAGTTTATCAATATTTTATACTTAAATAACTCGTTAAAAACAGCATCCATGAGGAGACTGTTCTGTGAACTTGCAATACAATAATGCGAATAAATTGAATGGGCTCATAAGTTTATCTATTTAAAAAAATGTTAACTCGCTACTGTCTGGCTAACAGTTCAACGCGCACACTGAAAAAGTATGTAGAATCCAAGGTCACAATTCTTAATTGTGCAGATCTGTTTTTTTATTGTTTACCACGATTCCTTCCCCGAAAAAGTTACAAAATGTTTCGGCTAATGAATGATTTTTCCTGTCGTTCTCCATACCGATTCCGATGAAGGGATATTCATTATCTTCGACACTTTTCCGGGCGCCAAGTTGTTGTCTACTGAGTGAAACTAGCTACTGTTGCCGGAAGGGGAGCTATTACTGTCAAGATACAAATTGTTACAGGCACGCCACTGGCAGGGAAGTACAAAAATCGCTATGAATTGTCAGAGCAATTTCGATCCGTGAAATTGTTTTATTGTTCACAATTACGTGATGATTGGTTCCTTGTTCAGAATTCCAGGAGGGGATCTGCTGAACGACAGTTGTCAAATGGATTACATCTTTATTGCCTTTGAGGTCAAATGTTCGGACCCCGGATCCGACGGTCCCTTTGATGGAATTCGGTAATTCGCTGCCACTTTTGTTTTTTCGTTCCACTCCGAGATTCATCACCATGACTGGCTTACTCATTCTTGAGTCTTAGAGTTTACAAAGCACACTCAGAGAAAACTCAGCTAGATGCCGAACACCATCCCTAATATGTGAGTATCACCTAACAGAGGGCTTATGTTACAAATTCAAGAGCGGCGTTTTCGCGTTAGTTCGCAGCCAGCCAGAGATGAAAACCGTCATGTCGGGTTAATTTAACGTGTTTTCAGGCAGAGCATACTGATATTATAATGCAAAAATGGGTCAGGGATCTAAGAATGCTTTTTGTCCCTCCATGCAGCATTTTGCCGAGCAAAAACGATGTTATCTCACGGTTACTTTCGAAAGCATGTACCACGCGTGTTTTTGTAGCCTCAAATCACAAATATACTGGTCTGTTCTAGGACAGAAAACCCTGTTATGTGCAAGAAATCACGTGCGAAAAACGATTTGCTAGTCTCGGTCAGTGAGATTGGCACTTCTATGTGAATTATTTGTTTTTGGACGAAAGACCGTCTGCAGCAAATTTCTCCTGAATTACTGCACACACTGGAAGGCCGCGTGATACTTTGTGTTGCGAAAACGAATAGATCATTACTTGCATTACATTCTTTCGATTACATCACTTATTGGCTTTGCACTGCGTCTCTACAATCCGTGATTTATGGGCCAAACAGCATTTAAAGATTTCGACAAATGTGAAATGTTTCCAGATCCTCTGGTTGTCATTTAGTGCTCACAACAGTTATTTACGCCGATTTGTACGTCGTAGTGGAAAAAATTTCATAATCAAAGTATCAGGGGAACCTTATAGTTTGATTTTCAAGTCATTCCTATTTTGCCGGACAGAAGCGATAATTTTACTGCTGACATTTTGATGTTTGTACTTGTTTCACATTTGAGTTGAGTTGACACAATAATAAACGACGTAGAAAATATTCCTCTCTAATAGACCCCTGTAAAAAAGCGATTCACATGCAATTCAAACAGCCTGTCCATGCTTTCACTCAGAATTAGGGAATCTCCAGGACATCTAAGGCAACATGTTCATACATTTTTTTCAAATGTGAGATCTATCCCTAAACGGCACAAACAAAATCAGGGCCCATCGAACCACGAACGATTCAATGCGGGCGACACATATGGGCAGGCAACTGAAAATACGTTTTTTTCAACTTTCTCACAGTCCCGTGAAATGTACGTATGAATATGAAGACTCTGGAGATGAAAACTGGAACCATATGCTAAGGATAAGAAGAAATTAGATTTTCCAACTATTTCATTCACCAGTTTGCCTACCTGCAAGTATTCAAAGATTAAAGTACATTGAATAGACAATGGTAAGAATCCCCAAGCAATTCGTTTTGAAGGCTATTGGGAAACATTTCCATAGAAACGAACACGAACATTCAACGATTTTATTCCAACCCTTTCGAAATTGGGAGTAAATGTTACCGGGATGCTGAATTGGATTTCGAATCGTAAAAATTTCGAACATTTTCACCCATAGACATTTACTAGAGAATAAAATTTTTTCCGATTGCATAAATTTTAAGCTTGAGAGATCTCAGAAATGTGATCGAGATGAATATTTGCCTTTGTTTGTCTTATAGCTGTGACTTTTTTTTAAAAAACAACAGAGATATTGATCAAAATTTAACTTGACAAGCTAGCAACATGAAGTGACGTTGTTCTAAAGATGAACAAAACAGTGCAGGTCCACCCTCTCCTTGCTAGTGTGGGAATTCTAAGATCTGTACGTCTCTTGATCGCATTATGCACAAACCAATGCCTCATTTAGTAACGCGGTGTTTGAAAAAATTACCACCCAAGTAACAGAAAAATCTAGTTCAGCATTGTCTATGGCTTGTACCTTTGTAACAAAAGCAAAATTTAGGTCAAAAACGCAAGTCCGTAATCAGATTTTCTACGAAACACTATCCCGAATTAAACGCCGAAACTGTTTCGTTGTGGAGCCAAGTACGAGTAACAAATATCTAATTTTCAGTTCCTCCGCATTGTGGAACTTCAGTAAGGTAACCTACTTTTTGTCTTTCAAACCAGGCACTTCGGAAATATCTCTCCCCGAATTATTTTTGATTTTCTGACCGTCGTGTGACTTTGTTACCTAGAATTCTAATGAACCATCAAAAACCAGAGGCAAGCTTGCTCGGAATCTACTTATTCAGCTGACCTGGGTTCGGACACATGTACACAGGCCCGAAATTACAACGGATTATATTTGTGCATACACTGCGCTGCAGATGGCAGTGCCAGACCCCATAAATAATAACCAGCGACAGTAGTTGCGATTCACAAACTGGACTTTTGATCAAGTCACACTCCTGTCACACATGCAAGATTCTGGTAGCAGTGTCTAATCAGAGTGTTCGAATACGTAGTCACATTGACCGAGAAGTGCCGGGTACGCATGCTTGATGAGCAGTAGTAGCAGCGAAAACAATTGTGCTTCTAGGATTCGTTGTTTATTCATGCACGTACTACTGACTGATATACATATGCCTAGCGTCACTACCATATTTACCGTCACCCTGTGGAACGCTTCTGATAATAATGTTTTTGAATTGGCATTCGACGAGTCATATAGCGCAAAAAGAACAGCGGATCAATAAGTACATAGAAGTTTTTGTGATTGAACCCGGTCCGCACGGGGCATTCAGTGAACCTTGCTTGCTCATCCACAACCACTTGTGGATCACCACGACAATGAAATAATTTGGTCAGGAACATAGCTTTGTGTTGATCAAACGTCGTTATCTGAGACGGCGTAGGCAAAACAAAACGATTGTCCTACATGCCAAAATTACCGTGGCCGAAAAGTGTGACGTAACCAATAAATTCGAGTTCTTATCAAGACAGTCTATCATACTGCTTTGTTTCAATTTTTAGAACTGAGCTCTACTAGGGTGCCCTCCATTTTTTGCCTGTATGCTACGATAAAAGCTTGAGAATGGATACCAGAAAAAATTCATCCTTTCATCACTGTTCTCTACGACGTGAGGAAAACGTTTAGCAACTAAGCAAAATTTACTTGAGCGTATCTGAAAAGAAATCCAAACCGAAACGTTTGTGTTTTGCGTTACACGTTTTTTCCATTATTAAAATGGAATTAGCGCCTACCACTTAGAGTATAAGATCTGTTCTCTGATGATACCGTCCATACATCCATCGGTGTAACAATTTGTTCCCCAATAGTGAGTTGGGCGAAGATATCACGTGGCGAATTATTTCATGTTTAGTATCTCAGCCTTGCTGCATTTCTCAGGTATTTATCAGTCATGCGATAATTATTAAGTTCACTAATTTAGTGTAGAAACCGAATGCCCCGATGATTTGATTGTGAATCGGAAGAAGCTAAAACCGGTCGAACAGAATGTTGCGAGTTTGTCCCACCAAAAATCCACTACTAGTTAAGTTCTTGTTGTTAGCGAACAGGGAGGGAAAAATGTTTCTGGCCGTGACTGAAGGAAAACATTTCGAGCAAGAATAATCCAGAGATAGGAAACTAACCGTCCGCATCCCAAATATCAAGTTGGGCAGTGTAAAATTTGGGATTTTATTGAAGTAATTCGACTGTTTTTGTCCGTTCTGGGCCCCCTTATCAAAGCGAACCCCGACAACTGACAACAGGAAGTTGACGAGACTAAGAATCTTCTAAACCAGACAGACAGACAGACAGATAGACACAGCTTTTATTTGTTTAAGCTTAAAACGAAGCAAAACCCATCCTCTCGAAAAGAATGAGCAAATTGACGCCCCACTCTGATGAATGTAACCAGTGACGACGCCAATTTATTTTGCATTTAAGTGGTTCCGGTTAAGTAACTCGGTGTTTACGTTGCAAGATGCATAAGTCTCACTCAAGTCAAAGTAATTTTTTAGTAGAAAAATTCTGTGTCAGAGCATGGAAATGTCACAAAATGGACATCTGTGAAACAATTATTTCGATGTCAAAGTTATTTGTAAAAGAGGAAAAAATTATGGATTACCAAATGTGAACGGATGAGCGTGTAACACACCTGACCCACTCCAAGCCTACCCGAGTCCCTTGAGATTTTGGACGGTAAACGCGTAGTGATTGTTGATTGCAACGCTTCTGCGAGACTAGGTTCACGGTGACGTAGTTGGGAAAAAGCCGTTCCCATTTCTTTTGGTAATCCCAAATTCACCACCTTAACGGTCTAGTAAACGGATGCAGCACTAATTGAACTGTCTAACGCAGGCCAACCTTGCCTGAAATACAAGCTTTCCAGCCAACAGAAGTGTTATTTAGTGGCTTGACTTGAAACTATAGCAATTCGGCGACGTTCATTACATCCTTAGTCAAAGTTGCAGGACAGATTCTACATTGGTGGAATTCGGATATTCTGACCAAAGGAGAAAAATTACTTTCTGCTGATGTCACTTTATGATGGCCGGTCTCACATTCAAGATATAGTTCATCTAAAACGGCCGGACATTTTCCAAATGTCGATAGATCACGGGACAATAGTCAAATAGAGTACAGAAGTTTAACAAACAGGTAACAAAAGCAGATTTAAAAACGTGGATTTTATGTCAGGTTTAGACTGTTGCTTACTATTTTGCTAGGGGATAAGCTATCCATTAAGCCCAAGAACCTGATCTGCAGCTAGCACCGTTAGTCAAATTCCCCATCACTTGGCACCCTTCTGTTGGCCGCTGCTACTTTTTGTGTTAGTTGTTCCAACCATGTTCTCTATGCCTAATTATATTAATTCATAGTCGGACTATTACTTGCATCAGATATTATTCGACCTAGCGCTACTCCATCTTTCACAGTCGCAGCGGACAGTTCAGCCGGACAGTACAGTAAACATTAGAAGCTGCTGAATACACATTTTGTCCATTAAAATCCCGGTTTCAAATATGTAATAAGACGAAACACAAACACAGTTAAAATGTGAGTGACCAAATCTGACTCAGGTTCAGTCAGTTCTACCTAATGATGATAGTTTATAAAGAAAATTAATTTTCAAGCTATCCCTAAATTTTTGATTATGTTTACTGGTCCCGTTTTATTTGCTGTAAAAGTCTACACGGAATTGATAAACGCAGGGCTAATGCGTGCTAGGGAAATCGGACGATGTAGCCAGTGACAGGTTGTACACAACACTTTCCCTGCTCTTCCTCGATCAATGTCCCACCTAGATGGCGGTGTGATCAATCTCTAGCTTTGTCGGGCCTGTATCGCTGCAGATCCGGGAGGAAATATTCGGCGTCACATAGCAGACGCTTAATCTCCAGTCATTGGAAAGTTGACTCAAATACTAGAGTAAGTTTGCAAGATTATATCACTATCGTAAAAAAACGAAACGTTCGGATCTGGTTACCACTTTATCAGATTATTTGTTGACGGTCTAACTGACGCGAATTACGAGAATCTTGCTCCCCAGTTTATGTCTGCACCCGCTGTCACTTAGAATGCCGATTATGGTTTTATGTTTCCACACAATCATATTTCAAGATTTGTTTTGAAGAGACACCTAGTTTTCTGCCATCTCTGCTTATTATGAACAAAAATTCGGAAGTAATCCAGTCGATTTTATGCAGTTTGGATTAGTCCCATGGATGATAATTGCTTACATAAAAAGCCTTCATTTATATCCTGGCATAATTGGTGATATTACTTTCCGACAGGCAAGTTTCCTCCCATTTACTTTGATCTCTTAGATGGTTGATCAATAAGTCCTGTGCCCAATGTTGGTTAGGTGGACAGAACACAAGGTTTGGAAGTCGAGATCGCGAATTAGAATCCAACCAAAAACTCAGGTCGATTCTATACTCGACGCCATTCACAAGGCTGTCACTCAGTTCCAGAAATAGGGTACATTTCTTGCATGAGAAATGGAAAAATTGACGGCTATTATTTCGCAACACCTTTGTGGGTGAAAGCAGAGGACCGTTTTTAGATTGATGATTTTGCAACTAATGGAAGCTTAATCACTATTGTCGTCAGTCTGTTGGACAGTGACGAATGCTACAGTCCACCAGTTTTAAAGTTCAGCTGTAGAGTGAAATGTGCTTTTATTCATCCAAAACAGGACACATCAGGCAGACAGTGGATGATCCAAATGCACATTCTGTGTTCACTTTTACTTCGACTGTTTCGTACTCGATCCGCCTGATGTGCTTTCACATTATACCAAGTTAGCGAGATAAATATTCTCTTATCTGACTGGCAGTACACATATTTGTGTCAAACATCGAACTACGCACCTGGTGATGGGAATGTCACATTGACGTTGTCCGATTACTGGATAGATTGTTGGGTCTGATAAAATGCGCGGGTTTGTCATGAACAAAGTGTTCTTGCCTGGGCCCACAATTGTGTACAACTTGGTTGGAGCAAACTACGATAGACAACTGAGATCTACAATTGCCAATCAAAATTCACCAACTGACTTCCGGATTTCACCCCCGAGTTGTCACCATGATACCAAGAAATGATTTGAAAAACACCCTAAAGATTATCATCGTTTGTTGCGCTTAGTGCCCAGCAACTAGTCCGTGTCAAACTTCAAGATGTTGATAAAATTGCTTATTTCTATTCATCGTGGATCAGGAAAGAGTTCGCGGCATGTCGATCGGGAATGTGAACCCAACAATCGTAGACCGTACCAATAGTACTGATTTGTCTTTTTTCAAAACTAGGCTAGATCTGACAGAACAGAGTTCAAAAATGGCGACGTTATATGGATAGACATATATGCATGTATACATGCACGTGGAAATATATAAGCGCACAAATATTTGTAATATGCATATCAGTAAATTTATCCACTATCCATCCTGTCCATCAAGCGCATATTATCGTACTGGGAAAACAATCGATCGGTTGAAAGTTTTCTACCCACGTTAAATCCTCTTTTGGATACTGGACACTCTCCATCGCATGTTGTTTGTGTGTGTGTGTGTGGGGGGGAGATCCAATAAAAGACGAATCAGGTGTGAACTCCGGTTTATTGCATCAGAAGAAGGGTAACAGGCGGTCTCAAACAGATTCGTCCCTCACATGGCCTAACCGAATGCTGTTTTCAACCGATACCGGCCACCCTTCACATTTTAGACTTTCGCAATCTCAATCATGTTCTACCATTCAAACAACCTTGATTGTTTGAGGGCGGAACACCCACCTTAGCTTAGTCAATTTGATCAAGGTCAAGTATAGGGGACAAATGAAAGACATAGTCTAATCAGTAAATTGAACGTCGAAGTCAGCCTGTATCAGTAGTCACGCTTTAGCAAGTTAGATACAAGTTTTCAGCCAAAAAGTAAGCAAAGCGGCAGTAGTAAGAAAAATATGAATTATGCATTATTTGCAGCACGAAATTCAGGAGAATACACAGCAAAACATTTTGTTCGTGTTTCCTTATCCCCGTTCGACTCAAGCGTCAAAAGCCATCTATAATGAGTTGAACTACCAAATCTCACATGCAACGCTATCCGAGTCGAATGGTCGAAGATTGCTCGTTACCAGGTACTTCATAGCGGAAACAGAAGGGAAACGTCTGTTCTTCTTCGGCCGTGCACTCTCAGTTGATTATAACTCGCAGCAGCTATCTCTAATTCTCACTAACTATAGTGAGAAAAGCCATGTCCAGTAGAAAAAATGTTCCTTCATTAATCGCAATCGAATTGCTCATATTAGTCTTCAGTGATCCGCACTTACTGATGGATTCTTCTGACGGTTCATTTGGTCGAGCGATGCTCATCGACTTTCTCACCATAACGATTGACGGGTATTGGATAAAATGAATCATATTGCTTTGGCAACTAATCGTGCATGACCGTGGGTACCTCACCCCATCCCATTTCACGATTTTTATCGCTAAATTAGTATAGATAGTCATTAATATTTCAAATCTGCAGTGTTGTTTAGCTAGGGCATGAACCTTTGACAATTTACCAGTGACAGACATCTCGTTGCCAAGTGTTCCCCACATTTCTTGTCTGCTTCTGATGACTGCTTACATGGAGTATCGACTTTGATAATCGCGTATTTGGGAATTTTTCCACCTCTTCCTAAAATAAATTTCCCGGACTTTATCCCCCATTCCCGGGTTAATTTCCGCTTAATTGTTTTCTGCCATAGCCGAACAGAAAGCACTAGCCGTTGGCTTAGCACTCTTCTATGAATAAAGACCACCGCAGCTGCCCCAAAAGCGTTTCAAGATTCCGCTGTATGCGTGGGAGCGAAAGACCGAATGTGACGCTTGTCGAGGAAGTCTGGTTTGGCAAACACAGGAACATTGACGGAACACACGCATATGATAATTTGCAGCGTAAAAAACATCGTGATATGTATCATGCAGACATTATTAGGATTTTTCATGGCATGCAGATGGGCTGGAAGTAACCGTTTGATCTTGATGAAAAGGTTAACCGACAATGTTTGATGACAATGAATCTAACAGTGGGCATACTTATCAGTTGGGTCATGAGAGAATTGAGAAACATACCTGTCACCGTACCGGCTTTTGTTCAAACCACAGTGCTGATGTTTTTGCGATAATGTACGCATTGTTTCCAAAACACTGCTCAGTTCCATTAAAACAATCATACCATTAGATCGTAAATCAATTCTTGAGTTAGGATCGTTTTCTACTTTCTAATAAATCTAGTAATTTTCACCATTTTATAATTGATCGCTGCAAGCATTTTGAATGACATGGGTGCCTGGGTTTGAGAATTACTGGCAAATCGAGTAGAATTTTTTAATTGTAGAAGCATATTTAATAAGTTGGAATCGATCAGTTGGTGATTTGCATGTCTGATGAATTTTCGCTACATTCCAAACTATCCCAGCCACGATTTATGAACGGAAATTACGTCCTTCATTTATTCCTAATCATCGATTATCACCCTACATAAAACTTAGTGGCAGAGTGCAATACCTGCGACAATGGTTGTGATAAGTACTTGCTTACAGCTGTTTTGAACAAACGAATAAGAAGTTTGCGTGATTTAAAATTAGCAGTACGATAGCAATATCGACTTCTAAGTAAAGATCAATATATATATATATATATATATACATAGTCGACACGTGTGTTTTACATCTTTTATCTTTTACTTTCTCTATTAATGAAACAACAATGTACATCAATTTTCAGGAAGGCGGCTGCAGCCAGCAGAGGGCTGCCAAGTGGGGAAGTTAACCGGCGGTGGGTTGGTTGGAAATAGGAAAAGTGAAAATCCTTCGTTGTTCTTAGAATTTATACGTAAATGGCATCCATCAAGGTAGTCCACCTTTTGTGAGTAGTAATCTGTGGGCATTGACGGCTGGGACGTGTGCATCGCGCAGTGTTGACATATAGAGATTTTCATGAAATAATTCACCATGTGATGTGAACTTCCAGCTAGCCTCTAGAAAAACATGGAAGTACTGTACAGCTGTTTCATCCTTGTTAGGAATAATCAGCAGTGCATACTCACCGCGTCCGAAATGGGACGCAAACCGGGGAAAAGCGATTTTGAGTTGAGCGCATTAGCTATTACGTTACCGGGCAGGCTCCCAACGGTTTTCTAAATTTGGGACATTTGCTGATAATCAGCCAAGATATTCTTACGGGGGAGACGTTCGACTCGTATTCCTTCGAATTAACCGGTTTCCAATTGGTGACATCATGAAAACACATTGTTTCCAACCTCTAGGAAATCATAAGCATTTATTAATTAGTGTTTCTGTGACTTTTGGTGAAAATTTATTCACCGAGTCTTCGTAATGAACCCCTTTGGAAATAAATCTCTCCTCTGGTCAGATTAAAGGAGCTTTTATTTCTACGTTGGACAGGATATATTTGTGACTACCTAGAATAAATCTGCATGGCTGGACAATTTTCAGTTCTAAAATTGGGCATCAGGCCAGGAAAAGTGTGCATCAGTAGGATGAAATCGGGTCGAAAATTTGTAATCCCCAGATTCCGTAATGGTAGATCACGGTTAACGGTTTTGGGATATTTTTGGTGTTCGCTGAGGTGGAAACGAAGCCCGGACTGTTTACCTTAGTCGTCAAATCGATGTCCAACAGGTGTTCTAATGCACGTTTGTTTGTTCCAACTCCTCTTGTCATGTGAAATGAACCGCCAAAGGGATGACGATAATATCGCATGTCAGACAAGTCTTTGTGTGGTCACAAATATAAGGTCTCATTCTATTTTCATCCGTGAATCTTCATATTTTGTTTAGAACATAGCGCTCGAAATAGTCTACCTGTCATTGGTGAACCCCTGTATTGTTTGCAAATGGAATCAATTTTGAGTCACTGCAAAATGTGATCTTTTTTCCCACTGAATGTTCAACTTTTTCTACTGTCCTCATTAGTACTACAAAAATGCACCGTTTTCTAGTTGGAGATCAGATCCAACAGGAATTTCCCAGGTGAAAAAGGCGCCTAGGGATGCGAAGAGTGCTAATAGAAGCATCAGAGGCGAGCTGTCACGATTTTGACCACTTGATTACATTCGATCTTTCGATCATTTTATCCGAAAGTGAATGTAATTGAACAAATCAGGTTGAGAGAGGAATGAATTGTTGTGAATCGCTAAAAATCAGAACAGAAGCTTAATAGGAAGCCAAACTCAATTTCAAGTTTGTAGGAAACGTCTGACATCAAAATGCCGAATAACGTTACATTTCGTGGAAAAAGGTTTATCTGAAGTGGATTTAAGCTGAGAAACTAGCAGTGGATCTTGTGGAACGAGAGCTCGAAATTTTCAAGTGATAGCTTTCCAATGCTTGTTTCACAACGTGTAACACATGCCCATCCAGGGGTCACTGAAATTAAATTTAATGCTCGGATGAATCTGTCCGCTTTCTCACGCCAACGTTTAACAAGTTACTTCAAGCAATGGACAGTGTCTTCAACCACTGCGTCTTTATTTAAATTGCCCAAAGTCGAGTGCATAAGTGTTACAAATTCTTGATTCCAAACTTGGGGGTGAGTAATCTCGGGGAGCTCTTTCTCCTGGAGGCTGGGAATTCACAATGCTCGATTATATGCTCAATTTGCGCTGTGATAATGAAATTAAACATTTAGTACGCTTGTTTTAACGCAGTCAATACCATACTACCGGGAATAATCGTTCGGTATATAAAATAACCTGAATTTCTAATTTCTTTTATATCACATTCTCTCCCCTAAAATGTTATATTTTACGAGTTCATGATCACCCAAATGCAAGTTAGTTGTTCCTACTGACCCGTGTGAAGTGCCATTGCTCATCGAGCTCGTGAAACACTACTTTAGATCGTAAGCAGATAACCTCAGTTCGGTCATTTGATTAACTTTGCACAGTATTTCGGTGTGACAGATTTATCGCATCAGTCGCATCCTTTCTTATTATTCGCAATCGGGTACAGCATCCTTCATGTGGCAATGCCAATACTGATACTGTTTCAGTTGACTAGTCTCAGCATCGTCAACCGTGAACAAAATTTGTTTGGGACAGCTGACCGTTGTGTTCTGCTTCCAGAATAGACTTTACTAGAAAATTATGCTCTTACCCAAATTCCCGATGCACTTCTGAATTTTAACCACAGACACAACCTACGCCGAAAATTTTACCATGCTCAACGATCTCTCGAGTCTCATTGAAGTTTCGGTCTGATCAGTCTGTCATGCATGCCGGAAAATGTGATTGCCTGGTGGACTAGCACAAGCGTTGCAGTGCCCGCTTTGCCCACATATCATCTCAGACCCGGCTAAATTCTACCCTCAATTCGGTCTGCACAATAGCAGTTGCCCGATCGTGCTCGATGCGGCACGGTAGGGTAAAGATATACGTAACGTATATGCCTGGTGGTGAGCCATTTTTCCGCCGTTATTTAGTTGAAGGTGGACGCGCGAATGGACCATTTGTGACAGAAGATGTGAGCCTTGGAAATACTCGGAATAGCTGCAACTTTCAAGGCCAGTCTTAGAACATTAGCCCGATCGTCATTTATCCTTAGACTATGATTTTCGTTCCCTTCGGCGTCAATTTATTCTCAGCTAACCCCGTTCCACTTCACGAATTCTCGCTTCGCAGAAGTACGATTAGAATAGAGAACCGCGAATTCCCCTTCCTTCTTCCGTTTGCATTCAGGAAATTGTGCATGACAACTTGTGAGCTCATTGTTCAACTGCCCTAGTTTGCCTTGCAGCGATACGACAGGAACTGCCCAACAGCCTATAACTCAACCAGACGAAAGACTTGTAGCTTTATCCAAGTGGATTTTGCCAACAAACTCCTACTGTCTACATCCGATTTCACAGACATTTGCCACTCCGGTACATCTGCTTTTGAGAGGGAATTGCTTGCAAGGGGACTGGCTTTCTTCGACTAGGCCAGTGTATTCGACTTTTACAAGTTCACCACCGTTCTCCATCTTCGTTTAGATAAAGATGCTTTGCCATCTTTTAGTAATGAAAATTTCTCATTTCTGAAATGTATCTTCATAGTCTTCTGTGATACTGTTCCACTCATACTCTTTCCTTTTCACTTTAAAGAGATTAGCATTTTTCCGAGCTCCATCGATGGCTGTCTTAACAATGTCCACCGGAGCCTTGGTCATTTAAAAGAGTAGATGAGCAAACTCGGTATCTGGTCTCATTGCTACTTCCTATCTTTGAATGTATTAAATTGTACTGATGTTGTTTGGTAACTTCGCCGTGGTTCCCAAAATTGGCCGTCCCTCGATGAGCTTGAAACTGTAACGATTAATTGAGACTGGTTCCGCCAATATCAACTAGTATGGTTTTGACTCACAGTCTGTCTTGAAACACGCATACTGAATTGATGTTTCGTGGGTTACGAATTCTCTTCTTCACAACTATCAGGCATAGAAAAGTAAGGTTTCCTCAAAGGCCTGCCAACGCATTTATTAGGTGATGCATTTTCCGGGTTTTGTGAATCCACGAGATTCTCGTCTGATTCAGAAGAAAAACAATTTAGTTCTATATCAAAATCCACTAATGCTTTACCGAATATCCTAACAATAAATAAATATTCACGAACTGTCTCTTGTTCACCAATAGCCACCGCATGTATTTACGGTTTTTCGAGGCACTAACAACATTTTTGGGCATCAACAGCCTTGAAAAGTTTTCCCCCGCTGATATCGTCTCATTTATTAGCTATGTTGTTTCTTATCTAGTCCCATTGAGCGGCCGATTGCTAAGCACTATCAAGTGTTTTTTGCAAACATTACAGTTTGCAAGACGCTGAATTATCCTGGAGGAACAATCAGATAACAACAAACACAATGACACCCATTGGTGATTTCTAGACATTTTCTCACTCGATGCCTTCGCTTCTTCACATTCTACTTGTCAATGCACGTGTATATTATTTCGCATGCACGTGCAGAGCTTCCATTTGTAAATTAGCTCTTGACTGCATGCGCAAAAACGGCATTGCCCTGAATGAAATTGCAGGTACGATCAAGTAAACAGGGGTGTGGTGTTTTGGCAAGACGGTGTTCGCACCCGTTCAAAAATGTCATTCACATTTTAATACTGCGTGTGTCTGTCCTAGAGGCTAATTCTCGCGACTACATAAAACAGTGTCCGTACTCTCTGTGTAAAGATTGCACAAGTGAATTTCAACCTACCAAAGTCATTCGAAATCGAATAAACTAAGTGGTCAACACGACCTTTCCCTAGACGGTCAGGGTGCTAAGGTAAGCACAATCGTGTGATTATTTCGTGGGTAAAATCTGAATCACGGTCACAGACAACATTTTGCACCAGGCTTTTCAGAGAGATCTCACAGAATACTCTCCCAGAAATTGTTTAATCTAGTTTAGTAAACCTTTTTTGCAAGAATTTTAATTCAATGTCTGACTCTAGGTCGTAAAATACGAAGTACTATGTCTACAACAATATTGATTTGTAAATGGTAAATCGACTCTAACTTCACTTTGTTTTCGTTCGTTTCTACCAAACCCGACAAGGACAGTGAATTCAGACAGACACAAAATCTCGTTTGCTACCGAAGAACAAATTATGTTGTCAATTTTCTAGGGTTACCACGCAGTAGTCGAATAGTCCATTGGCTGTTTCGATTCATCAATTCTGAGTAACTTTATAACGCGGATTTGTTCTGGAAGCATATCGACTGATGTGATCAGCCAGTCATTGCCGAAGATGAGTTAGTGTTTAACCCGAGTAGTGAACACGAAAATCGAATAACCAATGCCGTTAAACTTACGGTTTCGTGTTTTCGGAAACATTTTCCCTCTTTTAACGTCTGACCGGTGTACCAGTACGATTTGTACTAATGCAACAAATTCCCAACTGTTTCCCAATCAGCGGTTATCGTGGTATATATATATATATATGTACTCGTATCCGTACATAAAACTACCGAATTCGCGCCGATTAATTAAAGGTACAAGTAAACATTTTAGGTATAATTATTCTTCGAAATTAAACGGGAGTAATGAAAGTTACATACTTCTGCGTAAGGTTTTATGTACATATCGTATACCTACTTTTACGTCTGTCATCAAACAGCTTGAATTTTGGAACTGCAAGCTTAGCAGTTACATATGCAAATCACAGCAACACTGAAGACGATTGAAAATAACAGAATATATGTACATACAGTTTACCATTGCAAATACCCCTCCCCGCATCCGGTGTGATCTGTGAATTTGTGCGTTTGATGCCCCCAGCTATTCTTACAGCTACATGAGTTTTACGCATTTTTTAGCGTGCAATCAAAATCGGTTTTCAAGGAACCATCTTTCATTTCATAAACGGTAAAGTTTTTTGGTAAACAGATGGTGTTTATCGGGTGACTGCGTTCGATACATCCGGGATTTTTGATTCTTTTTGAGAAATAAATCATGAACGGATGTTGCGTTTTTGGTGACATGTTCTTTTTTAGTTTTCCACAATCTAAATAATGCGCTCGGTCTACGACTTTTCTGACGAAGTTATTCGTCATCACTAGTAAGAGAAAGCCACTGAGATCATAAAGACACTATGGTAACCGAATATGGAAACGTGCAGATTTATGCTACGGCAACAAAATGAGTTTTATTCGTCTTTCCCCGTGAGTGGCCCGGTTGGAAAAATAAAAATGGCGGAAAGAACACTCGTAGTGAAAAAATTTTGATGGACGTCAAACGAACCTTGGCCACTGCTAGTATTTTCGCTTCGGAAGGGAATAAATAATTTTAGAGAAAGTAGAACGAGGATTCAAGCCAGTTGGGATTTATCTTTAGAAATAATCCTGCGGAAATTCCCCACTGTCCGTGGATAACATTAGCGCTTTAGTAGATGAGTCTCATCTTTCCTCATTTTCTACAAAGTTGAGGCCGTATCAAATGAGGCATACCGGACATAACATACAATACGCAATCACTCTCATAGTCCGCTCTGAACCTATCCTGACACGCGCACCAGAATCTCATTTAGATCATTAGGGGCATCCGTGGATTATAAGTAAGTTCGTGTTTAAAAATCATGGTGATTCGTCCGAAGTTTTCTTCGTCGGTTGCATTAGGTCAATTATGAGAAAAGGTACCCATGGCACCGGCTTATGGTTCCTGTAATCCAGGTACGGCGTATACGTATCTGGTGAATTGGTATAACTAAAAAAACCGGTCGTGTGGTTCCAAGGATATGTTGTTCCTTCATACGTATGTGAAAACGTATTACTGACCACAAAAAGATACTTGCACAATTTCAGGTTGGCCGGTACCGAACAGTCTGAACCGCCAAAACAAAATGCTGCGATACGAGTCGTGTGTAAAGGGCCAAAAGCGTCGTTCAATAATTGAACCATTTGTAACCACCGATATCTGCAAAGGCCATTTTGGATTCACAATAGGGCCTTAATATTCAGCATTGTTTGTTTAATCTTGGTAACTATATATACACTACCTGAAAATCTTCGAATGTCAAGACGTCAGGGACCAATACTAACAATGGATTTAAAGGGATGCAGGTTTTACGTTGATAAAAGTAGCGGTTCGGAATGACGATCTGCAAAATTCCACATTCATGACCGGAAAACAGATCAGCGATGGACACTGGCCCATGAAATGATCAGTGAGTAGAAATAACCTACATAGAAAGCGAACTGATTGTTGCGAAAAGGTCAGTAAAGAACTTTAATGACCTAGGTAGCAGTTTTAAAACTCGGGCAAAACCCAGTTGGTAATTTCGCAGAACAGGAAACCGCTACGTCGTAGATAAAGGCCTCGACGAATTACCTTCGATTAGGCAGATCTCGAAAGCGGTCGAATTTGTTAATCAATTAGCAAGATAACGCGAAAATGCAGTTTACGTCTCCATGTGTGCCTCGTATAGGGTAAGATAAATTTCTTACGAAAGGCGATCATGACACGAATACAAATTCTGTTGAATCTGTTTAAAATCATTCGTTAAAGCCGTCTTGTGGCCCCCTCTCCTTCTTCAAACCAAAGCAAATCTTTCGTCAGTTCCTCTCTCTTGAATACCCCAACGGTTTAGAACCAGAAACGTGTGAAAAGTTATACCGAGCACATTGGAAGATGTGATTCAGTTTCACGAAACTTATTTTAATACGTTTCCGGTAAATCTTGTGTTTATCAAGGATGTTTCGGACGATATTTTGGACTGGTAAACAATAATGATTTAAGATATTTTCACACTGGCAAATAGTTTCTATCAGACTGAGAGTCTATCCATCAGTGGGAATCGGAACGTTATCCAGGTACGTGATCAAGTGTGTAATAATTTCAGGCAAAGTTTTCAGAGCACTTACAGTATTTCCCATCGTGGATCACCGTAACTAAGTGCTACTTGGGCACGAAATTTTACTAACCGAAGACCGGATGCATCAAATCATTTTTTGAAAGTCTCTGTTGCATTCTACATAAATTGCAAGAGATTTTGTAAAATCTATCATTTTCTCCCGTGTTCAAACTCGAAGTGGTGTAGACTTTTGTAGAAATAAATCAAAACACACTTGTGGATCACATGATGCAAAACACCGAGGACCGAAAATCATCATGTAGCTCTAATAAATTATTGAAACTATGAGCTAAAAACCACATTCAGTTCTAATCGTGGCCGAGAGTCGGCCAGGTTCAGTCAAAGCGTTCCTAATCAAACTGACATGGTAAGTAGTAGAAATCGGTTTCTAGTGCAGAAATTTTCTTCTACCTACTGTAATTCAGATGCCGCATTGAAATAGGAAGTATCACATTTTTTCTGGGATAGAACAGACTTTATTCGGATTAATGTTTTCGTACGTTCAAGCTAACAATAATTTTGTCGTTAATAAACCTATTGTACTGGATCGGTTGTGGCAAAAACCAAGTCTTTCGATGAAGTCGATTCAATCTGATTGCCCATCACGGATGAAATAACGCCTTCCTAAAGTCTGCTTTCTAAAGTGGTCACCGGAGAATGTCTGTCTTTCGAAATTAATCTGTGTCATCGAAGGTACAGTAAATGAGTTACGGATGAACTATCACTTCTCCATTGCCTAGGCAGGAAAAATGTAAATCACATGATGATTCTGCTTGCGGACGAAACGAAAAGTGGATTTTATTCGGGCAGAAAACAAAGATAAAGAAACACGTAGTGTGAGACTTCTTTGATCTGCTTCAATGGAATGCAGTGAACCATTCGTATTAGCTAAATGTATAACGTTCTCCAGAAGATCAAACGAATGACGAGTACGATTCTCATAGCTATTGCAGACTTTGTCTATCCTTCTAACATATACCAGAAAAACCGGGAGCTATAGAGACTAGGTGTCCGTAGACACAACTACCTGAATATGTGGAATACTTCGGACAAAAACAGGCGTTTCATCTGTGAACGGAACCTGCGTTGTGTGATTAAATATTTCTACAATGGGAAATCCAATAGGACCAATTATATTTCCTACTATCTTACTGTCAGGTTTATTGACACGCCTCGCTAATTGTCATCGCTCACCGCCTAACCTTCATTACTAAAAAGAGATACTATTCTATCAAATTAGACCGAGGTGATCTAAGACTGAGAACCGAACGAAATCTCTGATCAAACTTGCCCAGAAGACATCTGGGCAGAAAAATAATTCGAGGGAATTGGTGAAGTCTGCTTTCGAGGACACTGAGAACATGCTACGTTGGATTGAAAGAAAAAATACAAGCGCCCGAACTCACATGCGTTAATGTCACCCCGAAACGTATTCATACAATTTCACAAGAAATGAATTACTTCTAATTTGCATCGGGTTCCAAACAAAGACAAGTTAATGGACCAAGTTGTTAGAACCAGTGTTACTTGCCGGTGAAAACTAAATTCTAATGGTGTGTAGCTGAACGTAGTCACACATCCTCTAAACACATAAGCCACTGCTATGACCGAGCTGAAAAATTGTCACTTCCTAATCATGTCTGAAAAATCAGAAAACAAATTCCTTAATTTGGAAGCAGATTTGAGAATTCAAGCTACTGGCGAAAAGAAAGTATATCCAACAATATTAACGGTATCGATTTGCGCACTCCTAGAACAGTATGGTTTTTAGATCGTTTGAAAAAAGGACTCGGTTGTGTGACAGTAGTTTCACCACTGTGCGGATTCCAGTAAAGTAAAGATAGAACAAAAATCGGTAAAAACAAGCATTTGCTAAACATGTTTCTTCCGGCAAGCTGGGGCCCGGATATCGTAGCATTCATATACATATATTTATATACGTGTATATACATATATGCATATACATTTATATATATATATATGAACAACAATCGTTCCGTGTTGACAAAGCATTATTCAACCCTGGGAAGCTTGGAACCTCGAAAAAATTGCAGAGGAAATTTCTCCGTCTTGTTTATCGACAAGCAACCAATTGGCGTATCATTGCTCATCCTCCATGCTTGTCACGCAAGTGATGTGGCTGACTCAAATGAAACCGACCGGCTATTATTCCCCGATGATTCTTTTCCGTTCAGGTTAATGCGGAACAAGACTGAACAAAGTTGATCGGATATTGTGGTCCATACAGGGCGTTAGTTTTAGCCCGGAGACATATCAAAATCCAATCAGTCTCCAGGGTATTCCCATTAAGACAAATACGATGACTTTGAAATGACTGTGTAATGTACTAACCAGCTAATTTTGCCGACAGATCATGGCTGATTTGGATTGCACTTAATCGCAGCTTTGCTTAGCTCAGTTTAACCGATGAGTCACTCCTGGACGAGAGCATAAAAAGCTCAGAACAGGCTAGCAAATGAAACGTTATAACTTTGGAAATCATTTATTTTGACAAATGCTGTCTATATTGCCCGACTTGCTTTATACCGCATTACTCAGTTCTACCGTTGGTTGAGGCGTGATGGAAATGTTTTCATGATCAAATCCACTAACTGGTGACACTGACCGAACAAGCGTGATTAAAGTATCAAATGAAAAGCCATCAATTATATAATCAGTGATGTTGAAAATAAAAACAACTTCTCTAGTTTACTAAATTGTTTTGGAAAGGTGGTAGGGTCACGTGGTTTGGGAGAATCATAAATAAAAATTGATTCTGACCGAACAGTGACTGTAGATTTCCTAAACCGATTGTTGAACATTTGATACCGTCTTCTTCGGCAGAATATGTCCAGATTGATTCACTGAAACCTGATTAACAGGATGAACGATTTGTTTGAACGTAAACACCTGAATGCTTGAGGGTTTACATGGAGCTCAGGTAAAGTATACTTATTTCGTTCCTCGTGTCTCCGTGCGACCAAATCGAGCGTGTACGCTGGCCGTAGACGATTTTCATGTTTACAGTTTCTAATTGTGGAAGAGATTTTATTTATTGCGATGGAAGTACCGTTCTGGAGAGTGATACGAGCTGTTCTTACTCCTATTCACGACATTCTAGTTGTACTTATAGCCGTCTACTAGATAACAAATTTAAAACGTACGAACTGGGTTAACACATTCAGTCGATCGAAACTCCTGGGTGGTTGTTTAACACTAGATACGGAAGCAGTGCAGCACGTGGCTGTTATACAAGTGTTCTAACCTCAAAAGTAAATTAACTCGAAATTAGCCTGTTCTCTATAAGAAATCACCGATGGGGAAAATTTGGTCTGAGTATTGCGGTACGGAATGGGTACGTGCAGTTGAACAACCCGATTGTGGAATGTACATCCCGTCCTATCAGTTGTCTACTACCCTCCTGTTCATCATTGGCACGTCTTATTCAGAACCAGCGAACAGTAGTCAAGGGAAAACAATCCTAAACGGCTGATCGTTATCACAGATAGGTCAAACAATTCTCCCGATGTTCAGGGTTCCAGTGAATTAAAAACGAATGAATGACTGTGACACGGAAACCGTAACCGTTTGGCCATCATGCATTACTTTCAACAATACAGTGAACTTTGGCATTATGGAACGAGGCGACTACCTACTATGGGTCAGAGATGGCAACTTCCTTGATGAGTGCGGTTGAGGCTTTACAAAAGACTTTTAGAAATCAAGCCTTTAGTCATTGATAGTAACACTTGTAGAAAATGCACAGCCAACATAAAAATTGTCCGCCCTTATCGGAAAACGTTTTGTCTAAATCGTACGCAGTCCCTACTGTTTGCCCCTGTCGCGATTCATAAACAACCATGCAAAACCTCACTGCTGCCTCCATGTATTAACGAGTGGCCTGGTGCATACGTACTTTAGGCTAGTTTATTTTGTGATCTGTAAGCTGTACAAAATAAAACAATCGACTTACTGGATTTCACTGGTCGATAAAGTCCTGATTTTATCCTGTACAATTTGTATTCGAAAATCAAATTTGTCAAACTATTTGAAGACGTTGACGAGGTAGTGCTCGTACTGGTGGCACTTGTTTTTTCCGGAACAGAATAAGGTCGACGGCTTTTCAGGCGAGCAGTTTCAGAGTCAGAATAACAGCTGCAACATGAAGCACAATGGGATGACGAGCACGTGGACGGTGACGACGGATCCAGTGAAGAAGATCGAGACGAGGTGCCCGTTGATGTTGACGAGGTGTTGGATGAGGAGGAGGTGGTGGAAGTAGACGTGCGCAAGTTTCTCGTTCTTGGACACGGAGGCACGGTATGTTCCCGGATATGGTCATTCCATCTAACAGAACGTGCGGCGGAAGCTCCAGCCGCCGTTACAAATGTAGCACTGTTTGTTGGCTGTTTTAGCCTTACACAATGCCCCTCATTTAAGGTGGGGAAGTCCGTCATGGAATAAGAACATCGTATGCCGGCCGGTAGTGGCATTTTGTATGTTTTCGATTTTGAAAACATAATACATGTTGGGTTGGAATTAGAGGACAAACTTAATACACCGGGTGAGCTGGATTGGACCAGTTGACTAGGTCCGGACATTTTGCACAATACTTACAAATGTTGTTAAGTACAAGCCAGCAGTGAGACCGTTGTTCCCGTCAAAAGGATAAAACAACAGACAAGCCAGTTTCGGGATGGACATTTCCCGAAGACTCGTGATTGGTCAAATATAACAGGATGTTGATTGGTTCATGCACACTGCGGTGATTCCCAGTCAAATAAAGTAAATAGCCGGCAATTTATTCCATTTTACCCATTTATAAAACTCGATAATTAAAATAATAATAAGATCATGACAGGCTGGAGCGGGTTTGTTTGTAAAACTGGGGTCAGATACGTGGAGTGTGGAAATCAACTACGAGTCTACCTTACCCATTTATATTAAATCTGATTGCTAGCTATCAGATTTTAGTACCAGCTAACCCGCATCACCACTCTAAACTGCTCCCATTCATAGTCATTTCGTTATCAGACTGAAATAATGTCCAAGCCGGCTTGTAGCTAGACTCCATTGGGACGATGACTTTGGTCATCATGACAAAGTGGGCGAGAAATCCGTTGGACTTGAAAAACCAACGCGAAATTAACATCACCAATTCGCACTGGAAGAATGTGTAATCTCGAGGTTCATTGCAATTGCCTAATGGAATTTCAAGGTTGGCAGCAGGAAAACCTGAATTATTGCCAAAAGTTTTGCGTTTTAAAAAAGTAAAGGTTCCACCCCCCCTCCCGAAGTAATACCTAGCGCGCTGTTGGTTACTGGAAAAAGTCAAGCTGATTTTGACCACATTTTGCATTGTTCCACTTAATTGTATCAAACTGTCTACAGAGTTCAGAGTACGCATGAGAACAAACAAAACCAAGTAACATTGTACTAGTTTACAAAATTTTGAACTTCCTTTTGATTCGTATTACATTCGTCTAATACGGATGTCTTTCAAGTTTATGCATCCTAACTTCACCTTCGTGCGATAAGATCAAACCGTTTTAATGGAGGAGGGATTTTTATACGTAAGAATGGATCCCCTCAACCGACTTGGGAAAAAAGAAGAAAGTGGTTGGTTGTTTTATTTCTTCTACCTTCGAGCCCCTATTTCCGTTATGGAAATGGCAGTCGAAATCAATATTTGACTTTTAAGTAGCCAAACTGTGCAGATCACTTATAAAGCTTTCATCGCACTTTAGTTTCTTCTGCCTAGGACAACGAGTACACCAACAGGCTACTCGGGGTCTATGGCAAATGGCCGGACCATACCGGGACGGCAAGTTGGAATGGCCGTTTAGAATACAATTTCCCATCCGTGATACACTTTCCCGTTCGGGAGCGAAAAATACGAAGTAACAATACTTCTAACAAAACAAAGACAGACTTACTATTATGGTCAGTTTATTTCCATACTGCTGAACCAATCCTTTGCAATGCAGGATGAATGGAATCAGAAATTCCTAATACGGATCACATCTTTACATTTGCTTGCTCAACAGTTTGGCCTGTCCGTGAGACACTTTAATTCTTCAAATTTTGTGTCGACCTATGTACCTGTTCTTTTACGCCGAGTATTTGATGAACAAGGCGCTTTATCAGTTTTGGCTTTCAACAAAACTTAAGATATTCTCCAGACATTCACCGTGCAGCATCAACGCCCAATTCAAAGGTAAGAAACTGTTGAAATGCAAAGCATCTGCTTTGGCCTCGTTTCTCATCGCAGGCAGTGCACAGCTGCCACGAGCTAACTGGGACGCGAGCTCAGAAAGGTAAATTGGGAATTGAAACCCTTAGCAGTTACACTTACCAGACTGATCCTCAACGGTTTGTTTAACCTTCGCACCACATCCGTCAGTGGATATGGTAAGACACAAACCTTTACGTAGCAGCTCAACCACTCCCAGGTGGTGACAAACTTCTCTGAAGGAGGGGGTAGACATTAAAAACAATCGTGCGGGATTTTGTTACTTGACAGTTTGTCCTAGCAATGGACTTGTTTTGCTATTCCGAATGATTCATCATGCCGAGTCAAAATCTAACTTGGAACTAAAAACCATCAAAACGCCACACAGATGTTTTATCCATATCGGGAATCATTTGCAGTACCTCCCTATCACGTTCGATTTGGGAGGCAAACCCGGGTGAACGATTGTGAACCGAACGTGTCACCTATTGAGCCAATCGGACAGGTTATCAATACTTGCAAATTGACAGTTTTGATAGAACCAAACTGAAAACAAGAGTGAAAAACCTGTGTTTTCGAAGTAATGGTGGATTAGGTATTTTATTTCAACCATGGTATCGTTATAATTTACTTCATTAGTTGTTAGAAAAATTCTTTAATTTAATTAGTTGATTATTTGTAAATGGGAAAAAGATACGACGAAAAACCGGGTTGGTAAGCCCTATTCTAGTTGACCAGTTGTGACGCGTAAATCCGCAATCGGTCAGGCTAGGCGCGTTTTGGGGAGAGATCCGTTTCGGTTTGTTTCGTTTTGCTTACATTCAAATGGAATCAGGACTAATGCATTCTGTTTGTTTCCTGAACATTTGAGTGTGATCTAAGTGAAATAAGTACATTGGTTTCAGACTATATATTTCGGAACGTAAATTGTCAGGCGTATCCCACAAGGACATGGCAACGTGCCATTTTGCTGGCAACGCGAAATCATCCGAACCTGTTACGTTCTTGTACGCCCGAAACACCTTTGTTTACCCTGCCCATCACCATTCGGATCTATGGAGAGCCCAAATTCCCGGCACTTCCCTCTGACGATCTCCGGTTCTACTTCTCACAAACGCAGTTGGCAGCCGTCTGTTGGCTACGGTCCATTTCCAGAAATTGGTGTACATCATCGTTTCATCAATAAAGGGTATACAAGATTGACAAAAATGACGACACCCGGTTTTGCACACGAGTCAAAACAAACTCACGAGGAAATTTAATTTTCAGTGGATAAACGATCCACCTTATTCTTTTGATTTTTGACTTTCCATTCATTGTTGCTAAACAGACGCGGACAATTTACTCACGGCCATCGAAAAGTTGCCTACTGGAGGAGGAGATCGGGGTTGGAAAAGCTCCAATCCATAACAATCAAACTTGGACGCCGCGAATTGGACCCCTAGATCACGGCCGGTAAAATCACTACCATCTAAACATTCATTGTTTTCAAGGAGGTTATAACTTTCAGGAGCTAAAATTAATGGTTGTCGTGCGGTGAAGGTGTTCTCTGGTGCATGTTTATTGCATACTTACCCCGAGTTGTGCCGTTCATCTCCCGAATGCCTAGTTTTAACAGCTGGTTCAACGTGGGACGTGTCCATGTTTCGGTGGCAATCACCGGTGCCTTCGCGTTTCACAATCATTTATCAAGAACCTTCGACAGATTTCGGTTTGATACTTGCCTCTTCTGATGACCTAAACCTTGAAAGTCAAATCACTTTCGCGGTTGTTTCGCATCAATCACCAAAGAGTTCGGGAGTGGATTATTGTCATTAGTCACCAATACCTTGCGTCTTCTTGGTAGACAAACAAGTAATTTAAGCTGAATGAACCAAAACTGAAATGCCGCTTTATGGTTACCCACTCCAAAAAAAGGAATGTTCATCTTCAGCCTTTTGGAGAACTATGTATGCCAGAACGGGAAACTGGATAGAAACCTCATTTTAGTAATTTAGGGCAAACGTGAGTCCTGCAACAGTCGTTGAAATCCTATGGAAATATCCGTAGTTTTGCATACACATTATCATGTAAAACTCACTGGCTAAGGCAAAAAAAGTGATTTCCTTGAATTTTAGAAGACTCGTGTTAAAAAGAAAAGGCAAAACAGAGACAGTGAAACATCGAGACACACAAACGGATAGTTGGATGGAGCGACCGACAGACAGAAAGATAGAAACGAGTGGATAGAAGGACAGACATACAGAGAGATAGGTATATATATATATATATATTAGAATTTTGCACACAATAAATATTGTCGCATTTCAGTCAGAATACTTGAGGGTAAAAAATAAAGTTGGAATAACAAATTTACGCTGATTACACTGTAAAAATGTGGAAAACCCATCGAGGAATAATCAGAGCACTTTATGATAGGCTGCTTAGGATTTCGGTTAAAAAATGGCTACGGTTTGTCAATATGCATGCTAAATATGAGACAGTGGAATTCCTATAGATGCTGATTCTCGAGTTTATAGGACGAAATGCGGATTGGATTGAAATATCAGAGCGGCACTTTTAAAGATACAAAGGATGCGTGGGATCAGAAAGAATTTTGTGAGCAAATTTCTCACACACTGATAAGTGATGATCAAATAGATTGAAGGTCAACTCCTTTAGTGGTACGAAAGACACGGCTAATA
>LUCM01007653.1:258063-311026 GCA_008360955.1 Fasciolopsis buskii
CTATCTATCTATCTATCTATCTATCTATCTATCTATCTATCTATCTATCTATCTATCTATCTATCTATCTATCTATCTATCCCCTTACTAATCGACCTATCAGTCAACTAATCTATCTACCGATCCATCATTTTTTCTTGCTATCCACATAACTGTTTTCCTTTGTGGCTTACAGTTTTTGTATCTTGTTTTTTCACGTGTGCCTTTATTTGTTGCTCATTCAGTGTAGTTGTCTTAAGGAAAGCTTTCTGTGGTCTTTAACTTTCAATGCCGGTCGTGATAGACGAGGCCCAGAAAAAATCCAAGCTCTCTCGCATACGAAACGCTTGGTATTGAAATGAAAGTAAATTAATTCGGGAAACCTAACTTGTTTCTGCAAATTTTTTATTGATTCCTCCACACAAAACTATCATATTCTTCATAAATGCTTCAGCTGCCTGTATGCGACCGACAAATTGCACTCTTCTTAGTCGAGGTGATCCAAACATTTTTCATGAAATCAGTAGTGAACAATAAGGTAGGCGGAATCCCTTACTCTCGAGTAATAATAAATTACCTTGGCACTTCTGTTTCATACCTCAATTTTTACTTTTTCATTTAAAATTTGGAGTGCGTGAATTAGTCATGACTGAAAAATTGATGTCTTATGATGCTACCAGTCGAGCAATTCCTTATGTTCAGGACGAATCATCCTAAGCTGGCACTGGCAATTAGTGTGATGCGCCCTGCAATCCTCTGTGCTAATTGTTACCAGTTGATCGGTTTAGTGAACAGTCACCATCAAACAGATGAACTAATGTGTGATTAGTAAGCAGCTAGCATCTAAGAGGGATATGAAAGTAAGATCAAACCTCCTGTGTTTACTAATCACAACCGATTGAATGAAAGCATCTTTTTTCCACACATCATTACTTTCGCAAAGTCGGTTGTGAAAACATTCATGCTGAACTGATGATGTACACATGGATTCCAGTCACACTTTACTGTGTGCTACAGTCGACTGGCTGCTGAACCAGTGACATTGTCACGTGATACAGGTGGCTGGGAGACCTGGGCTCGCTCAAAAACTCGGTGTCCTTAGCGCTAACACCTACGTAGCTGCGACTTCTTAGGCTCCCATGGTTATTAAGGTAGTTTGGTTTGTTTACACACTTTGGCATGACTTCCCGAAACGCAAACCCACTCGTGGTTAGTTATCCCTCAAATTAACAGAAGAATAGAGTAATTTGATGGCTGAGACTCACAGGAGACAGTTGGTACAAACGTTCAGAAACGAATAGGATGGGTTTTTGTGCTGTTAGTCTCTATGTCAGCGTTCTGATCACTACTGCATGGTGAATAACTTGACGTATTATTAATTTGTCACTTCTCACGCATGTTCAGTACTCTTGCACTGCACACCATGTCAAAAATCAAGCCACCTTGCTGATGATTAGCGGGGGTAATCAGATTTGGGAATTGGGTGAGAAAAACGAAAATAGACCGTCTGTACAATTTCCCAAAACAAAATCGCTCTTAACTGGTTGCTTAGTGGTAATAACGAGGTAACTGGACCACACACCATGATCCCCATTTCACCCCTTCAACCTGATGGCCAACCGTTGCACAAGACCTCATGCATCCGTTATATTGCCAACAAGACACCGCAAACTGTGTCTACCAACCATAAGTTATGAATCTCATGCGATTCAAACCCCTCAAATCTATCTGTAACACCTGTTTTATGGGCATTTTAGTTGATCGACAAAAATTGATATAAATACACATTTGACGGCCACCTAATTTTATCAAGATTTCGATTTTTCATGTTGGTTACTGATAAAGGTGTTAGTAGGCACAACTTGGAAGAGGTCTATCAGCACAACGACACAGAGGTCACAAAACAGTTACTTCAATTTTCCGTAAACAAACTGACCTAATGGATACCGCGGACGAAGTGACCTAGACCATCGACAATTCATAATACCGCGTTCACTGTTGTCTGTGGTTATCCATGCGGACTTTGATTCGAAATATTGTACTAGTTAATCGGTTCATTCACACTTCGTCTGCCGGTTAAAATAGGGGTTCGTTTTCGGTTTCATGCTTGTTGGAAGATAGTGAACTGAAGCGCAACCGAAGTGGTTTTCGCATGATGACTGTTTAACAAAAGTGGTTTGAAGCTCACAGAAAATTATTGACAACGACATCCTATTCACCAATGTTACATGAACTCACTAAATCAAAAGAATCCAAATCAATAATGATTAGCTCTGCTAGATAACACAGTGCTTCAGATCTTGCCGTAAATCAGGCGTTTTCGCTAGATTTCTTGATTACTGGATTTTATGTCTCTTATTGCCTAATAGCTCTATCCACGAGCCGAGGATAGACTGAATCAAGCTTTGCTGTACTAAAATACACTACACTATACTTCACTAGCTCTAATGAGAGTGGGTACTCGGTACGGTATCCCAACCATCGGAAAGTTGCATCAGCAAATTGGATGTTAACTCGGATATGGGGACGAGGAATCCGAAGAGTGACAAGACTGAATGCATCTAATCCAATTAGGCTCACAAAGGCAGATAATAAGCAGGAAAGCTTTGTGGAACAAAAGTCCATATAAATGGACACAAATCAACCTACCTAAATTCCAGTTGATCAGTCCCTAAGACAGGCCAAAATCACTTGTATGCTAAATTCAATCCATCAGAAATGCAAACGATTATCACCACGGCAATGCCCATGAGACACATTTTCGTTGTCTCCGTTGCTTGCACTCAAAATCGTTCGCCCCGAGTTCGCGTCCCATTTCGGCTGCGGTGGATTTGCACCGCTGACGTTTCCTAACATACCAGATGAAACAGCTGTACAGTGTTTCCAAAAATTCTTAGTGACCAGATAAACGTTGGTGCCGCATAGTGAATTATTTCACGAGAACGCTTCATCTCCAACGACCATTACCTGCTTGATTTGAACTTTTCCAGTGGTAAATGCTCTGTCTCATTTTTACTACCGAACACAATTGCACGTCAGTTTTTCTTGTTTTACTGCACCTGAGTGACTACAGTCCGTGCATTTTGTCTAACTTAAGTCCTGCATTGAGGGCTTGAACCTTAATTGTTTGTCACACAGCTGACTCGCTCGTTTTATTTGCTTTGATTGTTTGCCCAATGATCAAATGTGAAATTTCGACTCTTTCTTATCAGTATTTGCAAACTCGATAAGGAATTTTGCTTCCGGTTTGTCCGTGGCTTGTGTGCGTTTCACTCTACTAATTGAAAATGGGATATGCAGACTCCGTGTCTGATGATCGAAGCAGCTGTTTGTGTGCGTTAACCAAGCACCAAGTTGTCGTGTGAGTTACTTGCGCATCACAAAACCGGCAAATTACACTGTTCCAATTCTAAACGAGCCAAGAGGTTGCAAACTTGAGTGGAATTTTTGTACATTGCCTAATCTGCTGCAAACTTAAATGACGACATCATTGTTAATGACGCCGTCCAAATCAGAGTGCGTGGTTGGTTAGTTGGGCGATTTTTTTCCTTTTATGTGTTGTCATCGCTAGATAGTTCATTTGACTTCGAAATCAACTGGAAGCATTTGCGATAACTTAATGTGCCAAAACCGCCTCGGGTGAAGAAAATAAGACAGATGGCTAAAAAAGGGTTTGTTATAATTTAAATATATCAAACTGTATTTATTTGAAGTTAAAATGATCAGTAATCATTTCTTTATTTTTTAAAAAAAGGAAGCAACACAACAAACATTTTCTGCTTTCAGTTTCCGCTTCTGAATATTGTGCCTAGCGCTATCGTTGTCCAAAATTACGTGGCAGAATGGGGATTGTACTTTATCGTTTTCTTCTATACGAATTGTATTAGTCATGCACACTGTTCGCTTAGTCCACTTCTCACACGAAGTTTCATGAAACAAATGCAGCTCGCATTTGTCAGGACCCATATTACGCAATGCATTTCTTAGAACTTTTTGAGGGGCGATTATGTGCCCGGTAGGCGGAAGATGGCCCGTTCGATCGAGCATCGGGTATCTAATTTTGGATGTGTAGTACACCCATGGATCTCATATTCTACATAAAAAATAGCTTCAAAAATGATTTTTCTACCCTTTTCTGGTCACTTATGCTTGTTTCGGATCCTGAATTTAGCGTCAGGTGAATTTCTGCACAATTCTTGCCTGGATATGGCGTGAATCCACGCGTTCCGCTTTCACACTTCCACCCCACATACGTTTGCGAATGAATCATATTTTTAACTATCTCAACACATGTGCTGCCACACTTCGGCATAATGCCATGCCGTGAAGGGCGCGATTAACCGCACAGAGTTCATCCTCCAGACTGTCAAGTTCGAACCGAGTGAACGGAAAACTACACCCTCCGGTTCTACGGTCGGCACTCGTGACTGACAATGTGCAAGTGCGCACGCCCGCCCGCCCGTGTGTGTGTGTGTATGTGTGTAGCTGATTTGCATTACCAATACATGATACTGCAGGCGTGACTACCAACCTCTTCGGTCGGGCCCGACAAACATCGAAAGCGGTAGAAAAACGGCCACGGAATAAGTGAACGCATGAAAAGCCGAGATTTTGTCCTCAAACGTCCGTGGTCATCACTTAGATTAGTAACTCCTCCTCGGGTTTTGAAACACTGCGTCCCGAATCGTTTCGTATCACCGTGTTTGTTGGTTAGACCGGATAGATTGTTTTGTCTGCCTGTTTTTTGACAATAAGGTTTAACGAAGACCTCGGTGGAGTCATTAGGCGCGGAGTTGGTCAACAGAGAACAAGAAGTAGAATCGATTGCTTTATGGTAGTCTATCCATTGAGTCTTAGAGACATCGACCACAGCAAATGGTAACCAAAACTGATTTTGTCTTCTAAATTATTTCAGGGAAAACGACACATTCTTTCCATGGACAGTAATACAGAGAATGGTTAGTTAAGATTACCGATTGACTTTATTAAGCTGAGTGTCTATAACTGGACAACTGCACAAATTGTGTTTGTCTCGTTTGTTTTAAAATCATTTTCACATCTAAGGGAAAAAGTAAGAATTCGGTTACCCTTCGCGATGACTAAGGTGGTGGATTTCCGATTACTGTTAATTCCTTTTCGCCGGGTTTTTATAAAAAAAATTAACCAGGATTCAAACTGTGACTGTCACTCAAATGATGGACCATCAGAAGTCAACGTCGCGTTAAAAAGTCCCGTACTGACACACGAATGCCTCACACTAATGATAGGTTCATCCGTTAGTAGTAGCAAATAGTGTCCTCAAGAAATAATTCAACAATCAACTCGCCATTAAGATACGATGGAAGCATTGTGCAGCTGTTTCATCTGGATTGTTATGAATCATCAACTGCAGTGCACATCCAACGCGCACGAACTAGGACGCGAATCCGGGACGAACGATTTTGTGTCAAACCCCTTGGCTGTTACACCAAGTTGCATAAATACTAGGTACCTGTCGATCATCTCTGTTTCGGGCTGAGAACAAGCTTAAGATTTTCCAACTTGAATTCTTCGATCGGCTACCACCTCATTCGCCCAGCCTCGCGTTTCCCATCGGACTATTTCGAAATACGAGCAGCCGAACAAATCGAATTAGGAGAGCGAAGGTACAACCGTGGTGCCATCCTAAACAGGCACGACCTGGATATTTTCCACTCGAGTCACCATCCCTCTTTTTATGCCATAACTGAAACACTTCATATTAACAGCCAGCACGTGATCAAAGCCAGGTATAGAAGGTATTCAATCTTGTAAAGGGAAAGAAACCATTCACGTTTAACAGATGCAATGAAGCGCAATGCAGTTGCAACTCGTCCAGGTTGAACAGTGTTTCGTTATAACCAAACGAACTTGTTTACCGAGTGAATGTATTCTCTTTCGCACGAGGTACGTCCAGGTATAGTCCGTGTTCGAATCACGATGACTTACCTTTCTCAAAAAAGTGGCTTCGATTCGAATAAAATTGGAATACTGCTAGGCAGGATTGAATTCAGCTTGAAGTTAGATTTCGTATGGTGATCTCATATCGGTTGTCGTAAAAAATAAATTCCTTCCTCTGATTTTGGCGTACACATTACTTGTTTACACTAGATTTCCATAAGTTTCAATACTGGATGAAGGGATCTGATCACGGTTAGGTAAAGTGATGGTTTACGGTTGTCGGTTTGAATCTTTCGGAATTGCTAAGGCAAGCTAATTATTTGCTCACGTATTGAAATCCATCTATGATGTGATTAGTTTTTGCCGAGTGTGAACCTGTAGTAACGTTCTCTGCTGCCACTGCTACCGTTGCCCGTACCAGTGTTAATAATAACAATATTATCAGAGCTTACAATGATAATATTAGTTTTGTAATCTGAATTACAACCTGGTGATCTCATTGACATACTACACATTGAACTATGGGTGATTACCCTCAAAAGATTTATCTAGAGGACAAAATAAAACGAAAATAGAAGGCGCTCATTGGTTATTATTGACACAAGAATTGGTTTATCAGTTCACCTTTCTTAAGTAATTGATTGTTAGAAATTCCGGAAGGATAAAATGTGACAAATAATCTGTGACTCTTTGCTCGATCAGTTCGAGGGTCGAAGATACTTCATGTAGAAAAAGTTGAAAAAACCTTAGGAAGTGTGCTTTAGTAGGATGATTGATACTCGGTAAAACAGCTTTTTAGAATGAAAAGTCCAAATAAGCATTACATATTCAAAGTCTAGACGGCGGACAGGAATCGGACCGGTGACCTTTCTTTTACCGGACAGATGCTCTGCCATCGAGCCACTACCGGGTACGCGACTGGTCACCCGTCCAAATTTAACTCCTAGAATAGCTACGTGGCTGCCTAATGCGCATCCAGATTTCCCACTTTAAAAAACTAAGGGAAGGGAAAACAGATAATAAAAAAGAAACATTGAAGCTGATAATGAGGGTATTCAGTACACAGATCGAAACACTGCTTGGTCTTGATAATATGGTTTTGATAATCTCATGTAGAATGGTTTTGCTCTTTTCAAGAAAGTCCAGCAAAACATAACTGGGGTACAATAAATCATATGCGATATTACACACAGGATCAAACGAAACGAGCACCATGGACGAGTTCGGGTGGTAGAATTAGAGTTGTTGTCGGCGATTCAACCTGACCATTAGACGTGTATAAAAAGAGAATTTCTATTTGAGACTGCAGACTGAAAAAACTAACGGGGAATATCAACATGTCAAATTTATTATACCGCTGTAGTCATAAGGAAAAGTCAGAATGAGGGGCGGCTGATTGAACCAAGTACCATCTGGTCGAGTTTGTGAAAGTACATTCCACAAGAACAACGGGTAATCCATGCGTTCAGATCGTTTGGAAAAATCGTGGATGCTAATCCTGATACTGTTGCATTTTTTGATAGTTGCCTCTACATGAGCAAATAGGGTGATTGAGTTGCGTATCTATTTAACGGAGGGTATAAGTTTGGATGTAAAGTGATGGAATGCCAATTGATAGTGTACGGAAATACATTTTTATGAAAGCATAACTATATCGGCTGAAGCAAAAGAGAGCCGAAGTTTCGGTTGCCAAAAGCAGTTTTTCCCGGATAGAAAAAAGTGCCTTAGAATCGTCGTGTCTTTCATCAAAATCGACCATTTTCTGTTAAACGTTTGTCCGTTTCAACGAACGAATGTGGACAAGCCTGACGCATTCTGTTTTCCCCAACTAAATGTGCCAATTCTATTTTACATGGAAAGCACCGTATGTCGAAATGTCAGAACGCCGACTTTCTGCTCCTGTGATCGAACACTGGGCCAGGAATCGCGCCATTCTTGGGGCTAGAACATTTACAATCGTTATTATTGATCATCTGCTTAATGCTTACCTTCACTTGGATTCAACGAAACTGATCTGGATTGTCATGCCTTCTCGGAATCCCAGACCAGTGCTATTAGCACAAGGTGCAATAATCTACTTACTCAGACCAAATCTATGTATATAAAGGAGCCGGCGAGTCATCTGTTTTTACCAGCGGCGACTGCTAGACAAACTTTCATCCCATTTCTTTCCGATTTTCGGAGTTTTTCGAAAATCCTAAACTAGTCACTTTAAATACCTCATAATTCAGGTTCATGCACATTTCTGTTATACCTTTAGCAAAAACAACTATCAAGGATATCCAGTCGTCTGTTGATTGTTCGTTGCGTGATCTATCCCTATTTTGCAACCTTCGATTATTCGAAATGTTCCTTAGCTGGAATTGGGATGGATCACTCATTCATCTGTTTTTAACCCGGTGGCGAAGAGACAACGAAACTGATAGCCAGTTCTGTTCGTTTAGTTATTCTTGCCTTGTTCAAACTGATCAGCCGAAACAAAAGTCCTGATTGAGACTGTTCAGGCATAACCTTTTAGCAAGAGATTATCGCTTAGTGTGTGACAAATTACAGAATTCAACGAGTACGATGAGGAAATTTGTGGTAGGAGGACGACTGAGAGAAACCGTTTAACAAAGTTATCTTTTTGTTTTACACCGTGAGGTTTGGTTTCCACGGACAGCGGTTTGTGTCAAACAAAGTTTCATCCCACGCCCATCACGACCGTAGTTCGGCCCGAATTAGCTGCAAACCATTGTAGGTTGGACAATGAAAACCGACTAGCCTACTCGGATCGGTTCTCAGCTGTCTATCGAACTTCAGCAGTACTTGATGCGGCGCCTATACATTACTTGTTATTGGGCGACACTGGACAATGACTCACAGCAACTTGCTCTCAGTGCAGATCATATACAACCTGAATGCAATCTATATAACTTGATCAGTGCCTAGCAAGAGATTAGAGTCCACTTGAAATCAATCATGTTGTAGTATAAGAGCCGAAACATAACAGAAATTATTTAATCAGGCTTGAAACTGGCAAATTTCGAAACTGAAATTCAATGAAAGTATAGGTAACTGAACGGAGCAAATGAGTAAAATTCTTTGTCCGGGTGGACATTCTGCCTGAAGCAGCCAATGTAATATCATATTTCATAAAAATATCCCCGACTTTAACCAACTGTACTTACCAAGAATGCGTCCGTTTGTTAATCGTAAGCCTCGAGGACGACGTTTAACATGCTCGATGGTCTCAAGCACCGGGAGGGTGTTGGATCTGCGTCCACGACCCTGGAATCCATCGACACTCAGTATGCTTTCTAGTGTTACACTGCGGGATTTAGAGAATCGATGATTTTTAGCACGTTTGAATTTATCGATAATATTCCAGTAGGATGTCGATAACACAGATTTGGCATTACGATTAACCATGTCCGTTTGTAATGTTTGCTCCGTAGCTTTGTCTAGGTCTATACTACTCCCAAAAATCGAGTAGTTATCAGATATTGAGTTGCCCACAGCCGGGTTTTCTGTGAACGAATCGTAGTATGCACAAAATTCCACCGGATCAAAAGCAGAAATTTTCAGTTTCGACCGACTAGTTTCAGTTCCCAAGTGAGAATTAAGTAAATTGGTAGTTGTTTGTTTTCCATCCGCATCTTCCTTAGTTGATATAGCAAACGACCTCTGCAATAAGTCCCCTAACGGCAGGCAGGAGTTCGTAACTTGTTTATTCTCGTACCGAGGAAGATCATCCAACTCTGTGATTTGTATTTCTGCAACCGAATTTGACACACTCCAATAGGAGGAACTGGCCACAGAAGTCGGATGGATATTGTCGATTGTGGCAGCTTTTCCCTGTCTTTCGTCCAGTGTGCTCAAACGATTCCGTTTATTCTTCTGTTTGATAGTAGACAAACTTAATTTTTTCGATTTTTCATGTTTGTTCAATATTTCCGATCTTGTATCAGATTTCATATTCGCCTCAACGTTTGTAGAGCTAGCATGCGTCGTACTGATTGCCGTTGAACGCGTTAAACTGTCATGCTTTGGTTTGTTTGCTTTTTGCCTGTTCAACGTTGGGTTGGAAAGAAATCGAGTTACTGATCGGAAACGATCGATGAAGCGGTATCCTCGCTTGTGTTCGGAATTGTCCCGGTGCTTTGGTGAATTTGGCATGTGGAAAGCTGAAACGGAAAATTCCGTCAAATAAACTAAACCACCTGCCATCTATTACAGATATAAATTCAGTAATTTGTCTGTAAAACTCTCCTGAAAAGTTACCTACGATAAGTAAAACGTAAGCTTAATACAAACATTCAGGACCTTGTTGTGTTTTCGTACTGAAGACATTTCAAGTAGCATGGTACAAAATTGATCGCTCTTTAAAAACAATAGAAAATTTATTCGATGCTGATATATCATTGGATTAATCGCTTAGATGAGTTATCCGGATGTGAATTCCTGTATATCATGGTGGTAGATGGCAAATTACTGTGACTAGGTTCGTGAATTTGGGTGGTTCTAAGCCACTTCCAGTGCCAGGGTCATAGTTGTGGATTCCGTCTCCATCTGATGGGCCCCAGTGGCTATTGGGCATGTCCTTTCCAATACACTTGTGTGCCAAGCATATCGTCAAATGAGATGGTTCCACGAGGCAAATCCACAAGGTTGTTTGTGGTAAAGTTCAAAAATGACTTAGTGTTTTTTTCTAAAATACACGAAAGATGGATAAATCCATTGATTTAACCACACTAATACTATTGCCATTTTAAATTCTAGTTATGGGAATACGGCAACATTTCGAAATCGGCACAAAGCTTTATGTCCCAAATGCGACATCAATTCACACAGCCCAAATGGAACATAGAATCCTTTATTCTCAGTCAGGCCTAACTTGTCTCCAAATGTGATGCGACATATTTGACAAATGTTCTAACACTCCAATGTGCGAAGTTATTGTCCCTGCCCACAATGGAGCGAATGCGGCGAAGCCTTGTGGATTCTATGCATGATTTTGAATTCCTTCAGAATACGTGGAATTTACGCAAAATTTATTGATCAGTAACAGCTTATCGAAACAGTTGTAAATTTCGTCCATATTTCGGTTATCACGAACAACCTTTCTTAAGGATGGTCCACAAGCGAATGAAGCTGGAATAATAGCTTAGAATAATTGGGTGGTAAAGAAGATATGTGTGTTTGTATTTGTATGTCTGTGTGTGTGTGTGTGTGTGTGTGCATTCTTGCATGTCTGCATGGTGTTGTGAAGTATAAGGGTGGGTGTGAGATCTCCGTTCCCACTATCCGCGTTTTTGATCTTGGGATCACCTGAGGTCAAGCGGATGTTGTGATCCTTTGAGTGGTTATTCAGTTGTTTTCAGTGCCATCTGTATACCTGAAACCTCTGTGCTGTCATTTCGGTTGAGGCATGTACGATGGGCTGTATTTGTCAGGGCTTCATAAACGCACTTTGTTTAATACCCAGTTGTTGTAGGTCACCCTACCAGTTCTGTCCGCTTGCAAACCAGTCTTGAGAAAGATTATCCGCGATAACCGACACGTCGACAATTCAACAACTATTTGGACCACGCTATTTCGCTAATCAATAAAAGTCTACATAAAAAAACAATTCGGATGGGATATCGTTATTTTGATACGTTGCGAACCGAACTCGGTCCTGATGTTGATACATGGATTTTGTTACTTAAAGTGTGGCAAAATGTACTAATGCTAACTGTATTCATTATGACTACCACCAGTAATTTTAAGCCACGTTTCTCCAAAGCCACAGGATCTGTCGAAAACACTATATTCTGGTTTGATTTCATCACCAGAATTCGTGATATGATCGAGATACTTCAAAAACTGTCTCGTCTACAAGATGTTCTCTCCAGGAGGGTGCATCAAATCTTAATGAGCTTCTGCGGGAACTTGAATATCAACTTCGGTTAACGTCTCTAGAGGGATTTTTGTCTAGTGATTGAATGTCAACCACCTAAACCTCACTGAAAGCCAACGGAAATCACGAATCCCAGCTACGATCAACAAAGATCCCCGAAGACTGCAACCACAGAAGTGAAATGAATAGTTGCAGCATTGGTTGGCCTAGAAGCAGTAGTAATGCTATTATTAGCCCTACTAGTGGCACCTGTTAGTAGTGTCTGAAAGGCATTGATTTTATCCAAACCCCCGGTTGGCATGTGACGTGTACAGTTGACTTGTTTATGCGTATTTTGTTTTGTACCGCGGATTTTCCTTCTCGCACCGCTTATGCATTTGCGTCTCCAACCGATGAACATGCGGGATGACCCTATCCAATTCGCGAATTTGGGATTGGAGAATGGAATAACCGCCAACTAAGTATTCGATGCACCACTGACCAATAAGCCACTAAAATGGAGCTGACTGATTAAACTTGTTTCTGGTGCATTCCATTTTTTACCTGAAAGCAGACAATGATCAAAGTGTGGCGGCTGTAGTGTGGGTGTATAAATTTCATATTGGAGATTACCCTACTTTACAAAGATACACCACAGTCTCTTGGGAACTTTCCCTGTGGACGAAGATTCGAGTGTGGAGTTCAATGTCCCGTCTATAGAAAGATGTTACATATCATTGTTAAATAGTTGTTCGAAAATTGCTGTACTCGAGGGGGAGAGTTATTAGAACGTGTCAAATTAGCCACAAGGGTCTTCTGTATGAATTCTATGGGAATAAGTTCGAATCGGCTTTGACAAAATTTTAGGACAATCAGTTTTTATGCCTTCCACTCAGATGCCAGTGCACTGTGCGCGTGAATAGATTGAACGAATCGGTTTCAAGGTAGGTTGAGCAAGCTCAGAGGTCAGTGATTATCTACATTATTCGTGGTCAACCAAATAGTATTTCCATTCCCGAAACATTCGAGCGGACAGAAGATCTCATTTTAATCACACTCGGAGAGCCCCCAGTTGGTTGGGATGAGAAACCTCCTGGAAGATAAATGGTGCTTTTGCACAAGTTATCTTACAAAAAACAGTAAAATCATACTACTAGTCCATGTATTGGAGTTCTCGAAGGACATCGTGATACCGCCAAAGGACAAATGGCTTTTTCATGATACAAACGTTTTCATTGGTAGGTGTTAAGTTTCTCTGATTCGCTCCAAGAAGATTTGACACTCCGTTCGTTTTGATTTACCTGGACTCTCTTTGAATAGGCTGGTAGACTGATATATTTTATCGTTTGCTAACACGAATGCTTACTTCACTGGGATTGACGCTCGTCTGAAGTGTTGACAAACAACTCGTTTTGCAGAAGATTTATCAGCCTAAGTCCGATGATCAATTCTGTGCCAGAATTTATCGTTTGCACCAGTCCACAATGAAGCACTTTCCAATGCGTGCAAATTCGAGATAGCACAGTTGTAAAATGAAATTCATGGAGACAAAGTTGAAGGTATCGGTGAGAAAAGAAACCGGTTTGGGACGACGATTATGTCATCCAATGGGTTCCGTTCCCCTATCTCGGTAGAGGTATACCCGGATGGTGTTTGTAGTCTTAATGAGACCGAATGGGGCCTTATTTGGTTCTACGCCACCCCAGGTTTCGGGATCGCGGCTGCCAGTTCACCTTCTCTCCATGTAATGGGCCGTTGTGCTCATGGGGATGCCCATTCACCTACAATTATGCATGAAGCACATTATAAAATGTTGGGAGTACCAAGACAGTTGCTGCATGAAGGGCGAGCAACTTTTGTCACCAAACCACTGTGATAGAATTTATCTGTTCAATTCCGCTCGATTTCATTCTGGTATGTTCAAGGTTAACAAACTTTTTCCTGGTTTGTCAGTGATCTGAATCCTGGACAGCCCTTTTGTCGCTGTCCGCTGAATACACATTAAAATAAACGGTTGTTTTACTATTCTATACTTTCTACTGAAAATGGATTTGTGTTCATCAAGTAAATAGTCGCAATTTTCAAGAAATTTATCCTCTGATTCGTACACTCAAACGTATGAAGTGGGACAAGCTAGAAAGTTTACGTGATAATACGAATTTCTATTGACTGACTGTATGGACTAGGCAAATAATTCATTGAAAATATAGGATGGTTAGTTCTCTTCTTATTCCAAAACCGTTGGGATGTGGAGAGCAGTTAGCTATACCAATGAATAAATCTCAGAACATGATATTTTTTTAAATAAAACTTGATCACTGCTAGTTTGAGACATCAAAGTTGCTTAACTTATCTAATTTGTAAAAATATATCATGACTGTTGAATTCTTGAAGGTTTCTAACGGAAATCACCCAAGTGGTATGATCTTAGCCAAGGTTTGCAAGTCGTACAGTCCGGTCTTTCCGCAGTTCGCGAGCTGTTAAATTCGATTGCATGCGTATGTTATTCTTGTACACCGTGGCTGTCCTAACTCACTTAGTTATCTACCAAGGTGGCGTTCTAAGTCGGATCAAGCTGAATGTAACAGGCTTCTTTTCATAAGCTTCATGGTGGTAAACGGACGACATGGACAAATCTTTGTTGACTACGTCCTTGGAAGAGCAAATAGCTACGTCAATCGTGGTGCGATTTTGACTCGGTGTGGGCTAGGAAACATTGTCAAACGGTATACTTTTGGTCATTACGTTTGTTTGTAGTATGCGCCAGAATAACTGTCTGACGACTTGGCAGAATACAGCGGGCAAACCAATGAACATTTGGCCACAATTTTCTTCGATTAACGTAAATATCTAATCAACATAACCTTTTCCATGAAAGAGAGGCTTTCTCCTCCATCCACACAGGAGCCAAATGGTTTCGGGGAACGGTCTCAAAATATCTGGTTGCTATATCACCGAAGTTGATGCTCTTGTGGTTTCCTTAGCTACCTCATAGATATAGAGACTAGACTAGAGCTTGTCCGGTTCTTAGAGAAACAAACAAAGTTTGTAGTCCATTCGATTTAGAAACCTGGATTTGAAAATCTCCAGTCAAATGGCATCTTTGCCAAGTGATGCTTTGTTCTCTGTCCTCTGGACTTCGCGGAGTGCTTCCTAGTGTTTGAGGGGATCGAGATCTGTCTTGCAATGCCATTTTGTCTGGTTGTACTTAGCGACCGGATTGGATAGGTGAATGATTAAATAACCAATTGAAACGTTCAAATCAGCTTCGGTGCTCTTGTGTGACTGTCCAAATGATTAGACCGTAAACGTCAGGCAGCATGGGAAGAGGACACTGGAATTTCCGGAAAAAAATATTGAGTTGAAGGAGCATCTCGAAAGCTGTAACAACGACTCAAGTTTCAATGAATTGTGGAGTCTAGATATCCTGTATTGGAATGGTGTCAAAGGGTTTCCACACAGACACGGTCATTTCTATGACAGTCTTTTGCGTGGGTGGGCATTGAAGGCGTTGATGATGCATAATTCTATCCGCGTTCATTGCCTATCTACACTATCGTCATTGTCAATCATCCGTAATCTGAACGGGCTCGCCCTTGATTGGGATCGAACATTTTCCGAAGTTAGTAGTTCGTAAACAACAAATCTGCGATAGCTGTAACATTTTTGACATACAGGAACTGGAAGTTGAAGTCTATTCCCACCTAGGTGTGAACCGAACGAATGCCCTCTTTTGCCGCGCTGTGGTAGATTTTTCCACTCTTATCACCTATTACTGACATTAATATCCTAGAACTCATATTATAAGGCATAACTTTGAAAATTTCTTCATTCAGTGTTGACCCGGCTGGTAAATGGCCCAAGAGTACAATACTGTGGACCTAATTTACAAGATCCCACCTGTTTGACAGGAATACTCGCATGGGAACAACATTAAATGCTGTACATTAACCCACGTTTGCTATTTTTGATTTTTTCAAGCCAAACCGAAAACCACAGATGTTTTGTTCTACTCCTGATCGATAACTTTCCTGTTCGAGCTCCAGACTGCATGAAATCGGATCACTGTGCCCATTCGTGCTTCTAGACATTGACTGTATCAGTCGCATTTGCTACACATGTTGTTGAGCCGTTTTTTTTCAATTGTGATGATTGATTTGAGTTGAAGGAAAACACGTGGAGAAAATCGAAGCGTGCATGAGAGAGGGAATCATTGTCCTATACACCTAAATTTGTGGAATACCAACTACCATTTACTAAGACTATATTGATCGAGAAATCAGAAATCAAAATTTTGAACTTTTGAGTAGAACGATTTCAAAAGAACAGCAGAAAGTGAAAGTTACCGAACGATTGGCGGTGCAAAGTTAACACCCAGGTAACCATTAAAAAGATGGAAGCATAGATAAGGACCCAGTTTCACATAAAGTTGTGGTTTAATAAATCGACTACGAAATACCGTTCATAATCCTTTGTTCTGTGTCCATATTCCAGGTTAGAAATAATGAAACTGCTATTCGGATAATACCTCATAGGCGTGGAATTCGCGAATTTATAAAAACGAATCTTATTAGAAGAAAGCATGGGCATTTATCAGAATACCGTTGAAATATGACGGATAATTCAATCCAAGGAACCCGATTGCGTTCCAGTCATCTGGCAATTCAAATTCGGGCATATTCAGCCGACTTATTGCCCAGTTCCATTCATGAGGATGAACTAATTCTGAGCAGACTTAATCACTCGGAACACAACCGAAATTGTGGCCAAGCGCTATTCCTATTCTCTAGGCGCTCATGATTATTCGTTGATCTCCTATCCCAAGTCCACGGATGGATCAAAAATATTTTGCACCATGAAACACTGTTGGTCAAACAAAAATGATATGGCAATCGAAGTCGGTATATAAAAATGGGAAATAAGTAAATTGGCTATCCTGCTAAGGACCATCAAGCACCGTGTTGTGATGCACTGAATCATTTCCTATATTATTTTGGACTTATGAGATGCTGTGCTCCGAACCAAAGTCAATGGCCCGAATGCGATACGGTCTGCTTGTAAAACATGGTCCCATTAAAAACAACTTGAAAACGTTCAAAAATCTTAAAATAGATACGGCCAAAACAGAAAATTCGTTTGTTATTTTCACTCCTTTATATATATATATATTTCATATCAGAACTATTTAAAACTGCCATCGAGCTGAATTCTTCGGACGTCGTTCGCATCGATCTGGCACGTGGTCCATCTTGCGTGACCTTGACGGCACATACGTAAGGTAAAGTGCACGGATCATTTGTGGATTGCGCCACAATCTGAGAGCAGCCGCAAGCTTCGCAGTTTTTTTGAATGCAACATGAATTCCTATCTCTTTTTGGAATATTGCAGATAAAACTCAAGTAGTTTGAATAGATTTCCAAAATCCTTTACAGAGTGTTAATGAAGCTTTGAAAGGTCGGATGTGAACCAGAAATATTTTACAAAATACTTGCATTATCAGCCAAGGGAATACTGCTTCTCTGTGGATAACTGGTATAGGATTGTACAACTAATGTAATTCATTCTCCCATCAAAAAAACTAGTTCACTTTGTGTGGAATTGCCCCCAGGCGAGATATACTCTATGAACTATGCATCGGTGAATACGAAATAATAACAATCGAATGTATTTGCTTTTACATTAAGTTATTTCTAGCGCACGTACGCCAAAGCTAAAGGTGTAATCAAATGAACATGGGAAACTTGTACATGTCAAAAAGGTGATGCACTCTACTGTCCGAAATCAGGGCTCCAGATGAGTAATGATTCATGCTAAACTCACATAAATTTTCTCTGCCGGTGGTTGAACAACAGGCTCCTCGAACTCGCACGTGGGCTGCGATATGAATGAATGAATGAATAGCTCCACTTACAAGCAATCACTCAAGCATTCGAGATGTCGAACTTCTCTTCAATCACACTGTTGCTTTTATCCGGTGTGTTACAGAATGATCTATCTGTCAATCGTCCATACACTTGTGCTGTCGAACACAAACACACACACACACAGAAAACAAACATGCACTCAGTTGCTTGGTCGTTGCTCGATCAATGAGACAAGACGGCGTTCACTTACTGTGGTCTTCCCGTTAGAGACGCCTGTTAGGCGAACCTGTCAACATGCAAAGCATTGCCTGCTTATCAATGCAAACTATGTTCCGTTTCACGGGTTACACCAGCCACTCGACTGTCCCGCTGACGTGGTCTTTTGAGGAATTAGGAATCAGATCACGTGGGTGACCGATTGCAAAAATCAGTCAACCACGCATTTTGGTGGCCTGATCGATGTGCGTGTGAGTAAAAGCGTGTGTGTGATCACACATCATTATATATTGACTATAAACATCTATGGTCTACATTGTACAACGAAACATTGAAAAAAAAGTCTGGTGTCAGAATTGCCCTTTGTTACACATGACACGGTAACAGCTTGTCTATGACATGCGCAAAATTGAGTAACAATATCCTCGTAATGGTTGCTTACATGTAAAATAGAGAGCGATAATTGTTCAAGAAAAATTATTTTATGACGTAACACGTTTTTTTCCAGCTGACCTGATATTTCATCAGTCTACAGTACAAGCTGGCCAGTTACAAACACGCTGGAACAGATACCGTTGGACATTCCAAGTGTCAAATATTATTTACATTTAATATAGTCCAGTTTCGAAAAGAGACAGTATTCGGTCATGACTGGTATTCCCGTTGATTTCAAGCACATTATCAATATTATTTAGCATTATTATTATTAGTAATATTATGTAACTGTTGGCTAGATGTACTGGAAGAGAGCTTTTCATTTTTTAATTTCATCATCAATATTTTTACGATGAAATCTTTCCTAATTTGGGTAAAAACTATACAAATCTTTACCGAGACCGATAGAACATGTGATGTGGACGATGTTCCGTACCACACGTGATAGCAAGAATAACAAACTGTTGTTAATCTCCAGAAGATAATAAATCTGTAGGAAGTATAGAATCCTTAAAATATTGGGCGATTTATTCATAATCGTGCATTGTAATCGTGTAATAATCGTGTAAGACACAAAGACCATGGATACGGTCATTTGATGAGACTCTCTGTTTCAAGTGAGCTTGACACGGAACCCACCCACTTGTCTCTAAAGTCATATTTTATCAAATGCGTCTTGATTTAGTAGTGCAATGAACTCGGTGTTCAGTGTGGGTTAGTCCACTAAATAGCCGTTCCAGATCAGCAGACATATGTTAGATATTAGTCTCAAAGTTTCTTGTTAGTTGCATGTAAGATACATCTTTAACGCTTAGAATGCAGATCGTCCGGTCACCCGCAAACTTGGGAAGCACCAGACTTGGGTTTTGACCTAATAAAAGCCAAATATTCGTACACATCTAACACCACGTCCAGGATCTGAACCCCTGGTCTCCCAACTGCAGCGAACGTGTTTCATCGCTGCGCCTGCCGCTTGCATCCAGGATAATTCGATTATTCTACTTGGCTTGCATGGGGCTGGCTGTGCAGTGGCCAGGCACACACTTGCTGGAGTTGGAAGGCTCGTGGTCAAATACTGGGTGCAATTTTCTCTGTGCACCACTGATGAGCTCTAGTGCTGGCGAAGTTTGAATCTGGTGTTCCCCCACGGTATGGTTGATGGGATAACCTGAATTTTGTGCTTAGAAGACAATTTGAAGAGGAGTGTCAGACAGTTTATGTTGAATAACATCAGCATCCAGGATACAATATTACTTATGATGCCAAATCCTAGAGTAAAGTGGATGAGAAATAATGTCGGGAAAAAAACTTTGTTCAGTTCAATTTGTCAACAGCGGAAAGCAGTGTAAGACCGCCTCAAATAAGGCCTGGTTCATGGAAGTAGGGGGATACTGCCTCCATCAAAATGACAAATTTCCTTTAATCGATGGTTGCTTCTGATGATGTCCCAATGCAGTAGTAACGAGTTTGGACGGATATAGAACAATTGGCGGAATAGCTTCTTAAAAGGAAGTTCCATTTAAAAATACAATTTATGCATGCCTTTTAGAGATCTTCGCTTGGTACTCGGTCGCTCAGCAAGCGACATTTTCAAATACCCCGCACTGTTGATTCACGCGATACCGTTTAGCGCAACTAGCCCCTACCTCCTGGTCAGTCGACAACAAAAGCAATTCAAAGTTCCCTTTTTATCGCGGAAAGGAAAGATATGTAAAATATTGCTTATCCTCAACCGAAAGTTTGGAACTGAGCAATTTTTTCCTCGTTGTATTTTTGTTCATTATGATGAAGTGTGCTATCGCGGGATACCGTAGTTGACGATTTGCGCTTGATTCAATCTGGAAGGTGTCAAGTTAAAGTAGTACTTAGCTTTTACGAAAAGTTTTACAATCGCGTTCAATTCCACCATTCTGGGGATGTCCGATTTAAATAGGTTTTTCAATTGGTTGTTTCAGAAATCCATTAACACGGAGCACCCGCTTGAACTGGGGTGGCCGAATTGGGATTTTTCCACTTTCAATATTTTTACAACCCATTTTCTGCTCTCCAATAGGTACGGACTGTTCCACTTACCACGAAATTACATTTAACAGCGCTGCTTCAGACCGATCGGTGACCAATCGATCGGTTCACGAGACTCTTCGAGGAAAACTGGGCCAGGTCGGCGGAACACGACAGTGATCTCATTTTGAAGGCAGGCCACACTGGTCACATTACATTCCTATAGTCGAAATTGTGGTATACCTTAGAGAGCAAGGTTTTCGGGAAAGTACCTGCCACTCCGTGGATGCTGCCGTCACTTATCCGTAGCCCCTTATTCAGTAGGCGTGTGTTCACCTTGTTTCGGGCTTGATACTAATCTTTCACGGTCGTTCCGTTATCCACACCCCGGGGACGTATCCGGTGGAATACGGTTCTTCTCTGAGTCTCGTGTACTGACCATTTTTTGCAACGTTGTTTAGGAAAGCTGACAATTGGTCACAATATAATATCATGTAATGTTCCGCTTAAAATTTGGTAGTTCTTGGGTGGAAAGCAGTTAGTTACGATGTACTGGCGACATCTCTGAGACTGTGATGAGTTCAAACGTCAACATTGTTGTATTCTTTAAGGTGGGCTCCGGAAACTTTGATTATTTTTCATTCCAGAAAGCGTATTGCATAAGATTGCATCAAATATAGATTTTGATTTGAATTTCAGATGCTGAATGGAAATCACGTAGACGAACTCTGGATTTACGCTTTAAGCGAATTTCATGTTTGTTTACAAAGGCGAACGAGAGCATTAGAGAATGAGGAATTACTGGCATACTGCTAACCTCTGTGTATTCTCCTCGTGTTCACTAGGTGAGATGCTTGCTTGTTAGAGAAACCGTCCTACTACAGTCCACGAGACAAAGTTCCATTATTTCGTACCTAGTGGTTCTAGCTAATAACTTTTTGAAATGAAAACATACTATCCTTGACTGCTTGCAAAAAGAATACCTATGTTTTGCCCGTGTGTTGCTTACAGAAACAATACGTTAATAGACATAAAAATCTGTCATCAGCAACAATTTTGATCAGTGTGAACTTCAACAGCTGGACTGCAACACCGTTTTCGAACTATTTATATATATAAAAGCAGTAAGTAGTATCTGGAGGAGTGAACAAAATTTACCCGGGGGCACACGACCGGTTTCGCGGTTATTTTCGCTCGTCAGGTATGCTTGCCTGGTAATGTACATATATTTATATAAATTTTCTTCACTCATCCAGATACTACTTACAGTTTCTATAAATATTTATACATCCATATGTACATATATAAGCAAGTATGTATATGTATACCGGTGTTACCGAGACCCCTGCAGCAAGCGCCGTACGAACATTTTACACTTCAGTAGGCAACAGTACAAGGAAACAAATCCTCGAAATTTTACTCCCTTCACTTGGCGTGAACCGATAAAACTTTTGGATAAGCCGTGTAAACTTTCATGTTATATAGCAATCAGATAGACCGGGAATTTAGTCGATATCCCATTTTAGCCACTGTGTAAGTATTTCAAGTATGACAACTTACGAGCCCGCTCGGCAAACCGAAGTAAAATTCATTCACAGCTATTTGATGCATCTTGTGTTAGACATCCAGCATGAATAAACAATGGCAATCGATGGTCTGCCACCAACCTAAGGTAATGTGTTGGTCACTTCGATGTAGCCTCCAGCAACTCCATCATTAAATTATATCTCATTGATGAGATGGGCTTTGACATAACATGATGCAATTATTTTTACCTCATACCCCAAACTGTTTTAGAATTTCTGCGTCTGTATCAACTGATTCTGTAGGTCATCGAATTATCACATGAGAAGACGAAATATATCTCGGACAGAATCAAGGTTTGGGCCGTGGCACGTTTTGAGACGAAGCATATCCTGGATCCAAGTTTGCTTTCGCACCGGTTTACGTCAGACTGAAGGAAAACCACTCGACTCAGGACATGTTTACTACAAGCTGATGAAATGAACCAAGGTGTTTTTGTGTGTGACAATATCGTTATGTTTACATTGTCAATTGTCTTAGAATCGGGGAAATATCTCCGTCACTACAACAAAAAATTTCTCCCAACCTCCATCTCTTTCCTTTTGATCCATGCAGGCATAAAACAATTAGGATGGGAATAAGAAAACGAAATAACTTTTTCGGAGAAATGTCCACTTTGTTTAATCAGTCCATTATTCCTAAATTAGAGACATGAAAATTTCCACCGTTTTGCGCTCACTGCTTCCCTGTCACGATAACAATGAAAGCGGTTAAAGGAGTGCACTCAAATGACCTTGATGCAAGTTCATCTTTGATTCAAGACAAGATCATTTTTAGACGAAAATTTTCTTGTTCCTGATCAACCATGAATATTACACTCAAGTTAATGCAATATATCCCAATTGCTAAATAATCAGGTTCAGCTTTTAAATACAGGTGTTATCTTGCGTAGAATTCTTGATAAAACAAATGTCGTCGTTGGATAGCCTAATTTGTTACCGCTTATAAATGCAAGCTAGAACAGTTCCTAAGAGCCGCAGAAAAATGTTTGATATTTTCATACTCAAGTAGGTGACAACCATGGTCACCAATGGTTAATTGGCCTTACTTCAGTCTACAAACGGTAATAAGGAGAGAAATCTGTAGATGAATTTGTGCCGTTAACGAACTCCGACGATACATCACGGAAGCACACTCAAATGCTATCCAGCGTCAAGATCAAGGTCAATGCGAAGCAAGATCTGCCTTGGATAAAATTCCCATGTTCACAATCAACAATTATTATCAAACTAAAGTTAACTTTGAATACCTAAAACTAATTAAACATATAACTTTGACCTGCATTAACAGGCGCAGTTATAAGTGGAATGTCCGACAAAACGAGGTTCTGTCGAACAAGCGAGCTGATTGATATTTGTAAATTTAGATGAGGGTAAACCCTGAGATCGTTCCACCAAAGTTCAAGAAACGTTCGTGGTCCATTTTCATTTCAGACAAGTCAATCTTATCAACTGCCGTCATTCATTTTCAACTGGCCACAATACGATCTACAAACAGTTATTATAAAAGGATTCACGATGTCTACCAATAATTCTTCATGCCTTATAAGCGTTGGAAATTTCAAAATATCCGGGAAAAATTCTGAGGACATCACGATCGGCGAGTACTATTGACATTTTGATCGCATGAATTTATGATTAACAAAAAACGATGATACGCACCAAGACTCGATGAGCAGTTCATCAGTTGTTTGTAGCTGACTTAAAATAAATGGTCACTAATCCAGTTCTCAAAATGTAAAGCATAAAGAAAACTCGTGCAGATCAATCGTCTAAGCATCGTTTTGTCGTAGCCAATAATAGGGGGGGAGGAATTAACACTTTTCCTTATTCTATTTCCTTATGAATTGTCTTCTTCCAGTGATTTATCTTCAACCAATCTGTTGAACAGTAGTGTCCAGCGCACGATTATTAAAACTACCCGTTTTCAAGACGATTTTCTGAAGAGCTTTCGATTAAAAATTCGATGTACAATAATCGAGAAATTCATCTGAATAGTTAGGAGCGTTAATGGATGGTGAGTCCATCACGGTCATTCGTCTGAGGATTTTCGTCGGTCAGGCAAAGCTAACCTTCAAAAAGGGGACAAAAGGCCCGAAAGTATTGGTTTTGCTTCTCAGTAGTATGTTTCACATATGGATTTTGGTGAGAATCTAAGAAAGGAATGATTGAACAGAAGAATACCGGGTACACATGGCTGAAGAGCAGCAATAACTGCGAAACCGGTCGTGTGCTTCCGGGGAAATTTTGTTCATCCAGCCATATACGAAACATAGTACTGAGAATACTCGAGAAACATCAAAACAACAACGCACTGAGGAGCACAAGGACACCACCTCGTCGCATTCCTCAACGTCGATAATCAATCGGTAGGTTTTGGATTCCCTTCAGTTTGTTAGTTGTTTTTGTCTTTTAATCGTATATCACATTTAAAGTAGAATGTCGTGGGAAAACAAAGACTCCCAAGCAGGGAAGGTCACCGAATGGGGGAGAATTCAAACACTGAACCTTCAGGTTGAATCCACACAACGCCGACCGTTTGACCACCACCGGGTAAGTTTCGGATGCAATCCAACTTTGCCTTCATTCATCATCAGCAGACCACATCGTGTGCTTGCCCTAGGGTTTGCACGGCAGAACCCCTCGGTTTCCCATAGTTTATTTCATGCTTTGGTATCAAGTTACTCAAGCAAACTATGTTTTAATCTGTCGAATAGCTCTTGTGATTTCCTTTAATGAGATTAGCCCCGAGAGCTGCTCAATTGCGTCCACAGGGCAGGCGAGAAATTGATAAAACACCACTTATATAGATCAGGCAAAGCACTTGGAGGCTTTCATGGCTTTGAACTCGCGGCCTTCGACGACCACCACATGATAATGTCTAGGCAACACATCTGACTTCTCAGCTCGTTTAACGGCTTATAAGTGTTTTTGTGCTTTGTGTCAAAACAATTTTCGCTGCGTCTGTTTTTCGTGACATAGTAATGAATCGGAGTGAACGTTTTGCAGTTGCGTTGAAACAACTGAGAAAACCTACTGGACTTAAAAATACTGCACTTTAAAAGGGCTGTTCACTGATTGACCGTAAAAAAAACCATTCAACCTTTCTTATCGACTCAGTCAGTTTTTATTCGCTTCTGTCCTATTTGACAGTTCCGGTCAGTCAAAGTTTGAGTCAGTGTCATCATTCCAATGTTGAATAACTTGTAGCAACCAGTTCCTTGGTTGTTAGACCATATTACGGACATGCCTATTGTTCATACGTGATGAAAGAACCAGTGTCTACATAAAGCCAAATATGGCCTCCTATTCAGGTTAAACGTATTACAGTCGTGCGCTAGACAAGGACATTCGGACAAATAGAAGGGAAAACAGTGCTCATCAGGCAAGAAAAAATCTCAAGCATTGGACCTGAAATAGCTTTGGTCCAAAACTAAGAACAACACAAAAATAAACATAAACAAATACAATAAAACGTTCAGAAAACAAGCACAATGTCAATGCAACAACATGCGAATGAAAGAGAACAGAGATTGGACAAACAGAGGGAAAATATTGATCATAATAAATCATAACAAACCAAGTTTTATATTTTCAACGTACACATCCTGTAATTTTCTTGGCCATTTTCCCGTTGTTTTATTGCAAGATGAGTTCCACACACAGGCCACACAACATTTGCCCCACTGACTTCCATTCCGAACCATATCTCTCGACGTCTCAAACCAACAACAATCCTCGTCTCATGTACCCCAATCACGAAGGCCGGGAGCACCAATCAAGACCAAAACCGAAACTAACTTCTTCATATTTCTACGCCAAGTCACAGCCTGACCGTTGCATCGTTTCTCCCATTTTCGCCAACCACGTGCAAAAAGGGTATGAAACGGTAGACAAAGGACAGGCATGCGCAATACGTGTCCAATTCACCGAAGGCGACGCACAACAACTATCTCAGACAGAAGACGACTGTCCGCACCCAACACACGACGATGCACCTAGCCAATGCTTACACGATGTTCCCACCAGACACAAGCAATATTTCAGAGACAAAGATGGATGGAGACAGTAAGTTGTCGGAAATCCTCAACGTAGATGGGCCACGTATCACAATCGCAAAGTAGAACACTACAAACTGTAGCATTGCGTAACATTACCTTGAGGAAAAGCCGAATGTCATGGCAGCGCCACAAGTGGCGTAGGTTCACGAACACTGTTCCGGGTTTTGCAGTTCATTGTATAATCTCCTCCTCAACAACTCCGCCAGGTGTGATTAGGTTCCCGAGGTACTCGAAGCTATTAACTACTTCTAACCGATCACCGCAAAGAGTGAGTGAGTGCAGACACAGGCTCATCCCAATCTTGGGGAAGTAGCTTGCATTTTGAAGGTGCAAAGCACATACCGTACTCACATACGACAACAATAAACCGGCCTGAGAGGAACATCGAGCACGCATCGTAAATCTACGAAATTGGCATTCATCTTGAATAACTGATCATTTACTTGAGGATAACCGAGAAAAGCTGTTATTATTGCGTTTACAGAAGAGAAAATATCGAGGAAAAACTGTCGAAACGTTTGCGTGTATTTCAATGCAAACCAAGAAGAATAGAACAAGCTATTAATCCAAAACGGAAAGCAAATGGTGCACGGTCCTCGGCACGGATAATAGATAATTCTGATTTGAAGTCAAAAGACCAAAGCAAATAAGCAGAAGCAACAGAGTACAGGACAACACACTAGTGAATGAATGTCGTTGTAGTAGGGCTCATCTAAAGGGATTCTTCGAGCGCCTCATGTTTGTAAGTCATTACCACGGAGCGATAAAAATTGTACTCTTTGACAGGCAACCGATTTCGCGTGCTTATTCGTCGGTGTCGAAATCTTCATCGTCAACATTTTCTGACTTCAAAGCACTGTTCAAATTTGCGCTCAAACTGACCGCTGAAAATCCAACCAAAAAATGATACAAATTGGCCAACATCGAATGAGAAATAGACAGCCGGTTAATCAAAAAATGTATTATATGCGCATACTACAAACTTAACTTTTTGTATTAAATAGCAATGGACAATCCTCACGGGATTTCATGATGAACTTACCCAGTGAGACCAAGTGCATTCATATTGCGTCATAAAACCATGCACGTGCGAACATTTACATGTCGGCTCACAATCGCGCGTATGCATGGTAATCCTACACTGACAGTTTGCTTGTTTGTGACCACGACTGTGAATGGTGTCGACGAGTATAGAGGTGTACTGCAACCGTGTCATGTTTTCACTGTTGATCTGCTAATCACGTTGTCTTTCTGACTCTGTGAGTTCTATGCCAGTTTGGTTGGTCTACCAGTGTGTTGGTCTGTCTCATCGCGATCCGCTTGCTTGGACAAAAGGAAAATGACTACCCCTCGTTTGTTGCCAGCTTCACTGAGGCCTGTCTGTGTGCACTTTCTCTCTTTCCCTGGTTCTTGGACGAGTGTTTTCTGCTCATCTTCGCAGTTAGCGTCCCTGTCAAAATGGTGTTCAATCTGCTGTTTTGATTTGGCTCTAGACTGAACTAACTATACTGCACGGAATATATCGTATTGTCCTCAAAACCGCTTTACATAAAGCACAGATTGGACTTGTTTTGCTGCTCGTAGCCAAGCAGTACTCCATCGTCGTGCGCATAAGCAAACGAGACTGAATTACCAGCCTATACCGTTCGGATGGCTCTAAGTCCGGTGATCAATTTTGGCATACGATTGGTTCTTATGCTCTGCCTGCCTGCAGCCGCCCAATTTGTCAATTAGGTCAACCGTCTGGAGTTGGACAATCTGAAATTCGGCGGTCTCCGGCTGCCCACATCTCTACAGTTAGCCAGCAGTCAGAGTTCATACAGTTAACCAAACGTTCAACGGTCTACACCAAACTGGCCTTTCTGGCTCCTACAAGTATTGTTACGCATACATGAAAGAAGACAGTTTCTTACGAAACAAAGCGGTCGATACCCATCCGATTTCGCGACGTGACTTTCGATGTTTGCGGTCGATTTCGATGATTATATGTACATAACCAGCGAGTTATTATCTACAAAACCAGCTTCTCTATTCCCTTGGAAATGATAACAGCCCGTAGTTTGCACTGAATGCAAACGATTAGTCAGAGATAATGACGTCATACGTCCACGGGGAAATCGATGCACCATCGTATGTTGTTTGCTGTGAATATAGCGATTTCAGAAATACAACATCGATAATCTTGGGTATTTCACGGTAATCAAACGTTGTTATTGACATCATAACATTAATGGTAAACTAACAACTTTAAGGCGTGCTGTAGCGGTTGTTCATAGATAGACGAAACAGCTATCTCCGAGACACGGTTATAGAAGAATGAAAATACCTATTAATCATTCACTGGCTGATTTTAACCACAACACATTGTTCTTTAAAAGGGAAATTAGCGCGAAGTCCAATGTGATATATTTTTCTTAGCCCCACTTTAATCTGACAAATTCCATACTTGAAACGTCAAAAAATTGCGAGGAATGAATCTACGAACTGACTACTGTAATAGTACATAGTAAACAAATAATCACTGACAAACAAAGTTTTAGGTATGCATTTGGGACGTACAGTGTGTCCGTGCTGCGCTCATCTCGGTTAGCCTTAGATTGCCAATTAATCAGCTGTGAAATACGTTTTAACAATATTAACGTTGCTAGCAGCAAAGAAGAGCCAAAAAAAGCAAACATCAGTTCCAGCCACGAGACTAAGTGACCTCCGGAAGTGATAAAATGTACAAAAAGGGGAGTAGTCCAATATACTATATGAATCGGAGGCCAAACTATTGTGTTCTTGTATCATTCCAACAGGAAGAACAATCCAAAGTGTATGGAGAAATTTGACATGCCCTCTCACAACAAATGCAATAGATCCCGAGTGCCTCGAAGTGCTTGTAAATGGCCCCCTGGAATATTTTGCTTACGGTGAACATGGTCAACGTCAGAGGAACATTTGGCGTTCGTTACCAACGTATTTAAAAAAAAGGTTCCTTCGACAAAGTATGAACTTCGACAACGCGAAAATGCAGTTCAACATTCAGACTGGCTGCCACATACTAGTCTACGGGTTGAGGAAATTCTCTATTCGCATCATCTCTCCACAACGGTTAACGTGATTCAAATGTTTTTAGTTTTACCGAATTAGTTACAAATGTTTAGAACAACACCGAAAGTTTCCGGACTTCAAATGAAACGACAGTACAAAGAAAGAGGTGAAAATCTCCCACTTTTAATCTACAAAATTATTCCGCCATCCAGGCCTATTTGTGTTCGCAAGCGTTTGCATCGGACACACGTCCAATTGCTGAGGACTGTACAGGGAAATTGTTCACGAACCAGAGAAAAGCCAATGTGAATAGAATGAAAACTCCCATGAAGAGACAGCTGGCTAAATTATTCCTCGCAGAAATTTCATAATTGAAGAATGCTTCCTATTGCAACTCGGAGTCGCTTGTTTCAGAATGACAGCTTTCAAAATTACTTAGACAAGAATTGAAAATAAATGCCCATCGAATAAATGGGAATCTTCAACATCACAAATATATATATATATATATCTATTGATAAACACTGCGTCATTTTAGCAAGACCCCCATTGCAGAACAGAGACAAATAGACGGACATTGCAACAAAACGAACGCAAAAAGAGATTTCATTTAATCACACATCCACGCTTGACAACGAATAGGAATTTGGATCGAAACGTCACATTAAACGCTATAGCTCAGTGTATGCCTTCTAACCTCCGAAATATATCATATATATATATATATATATATACAATACGACAGCCCGAAAAAAGCATGATGTCAGTGCAACTACGTGTGAATGACAGAGAGATGCGAAAAACAGAGGAAAAATATTGATCATAATAAATCATAACAAACCAACAGTTTTATATTTTCAACGTACACATCCTGCAATTTTCTTTGGCCATTTTCCCGTTGTTTTACTGCAAGATGAGTTCCACACAGAGGCCAAACAACATTTGTCCCACTGACTTCCATTCCGAACCATATCTCTCGACGTCTCAAATCAACAACAATCCTCGTCTCATGTACCCCAATCACGAAGGCCGGGAGCACCAATCAAGACCAAAACCGAAACTAACTTCTTCATATTTCTACGCCAAGTCACAGCTTGACCGTCGCATCGTTTCTCCCATTTTCGCCAACCACGTGCAAAAAGGGTATGAAACGGTAGACAAAGGACAGGCATGCGCAATACGTGTCCAATTCACCGAAGGCGACGCACAACAACTATCTCAGACAGAAGACGACTGTCCGCACCCAACACACGACGATGCACCTAGTCAATGCTTACACGATGTTCCCATCAGACACGAGCAATACTTCGGGGACAAAGATGGACGGAGACAGTAAGTTGTCGGGAATCCTCAACGTAGATGGGCCACGTATCGCAATCGTAAAGTAGAACACTACAAACTGCAGCATTGCGTAACATTACCTTGAGGAAAAGCCGAATGTCATGGCAGCGCCACAGGTGACGCAAGTTCACGAACACTGTTCCGGGTTTTGCAGTTCATTGTATAATCTCCTCCTCAACAACTCCGCCAGGTGTGATTAGGTTCCCGAGGTACTCGAAGCTATTAACTACTTCTAACCGATCACCACAAAGAGTGAATGCAAACACAGGCTCATCCCAATCTTGAGGAAATAGCTTGTATCTTGAACGTGTAAAGCACATACCGCATCTGAATATCTCAATCGCCAGTGGATCCTATGCAGATTAAATTAACCAAGCATCGTCACTCGACAGGAGGCTATCATCGACATTCTATAAGCCAAAATATCTCACTTCGGAGGAGTTCTGCTCCATCGTCTAAGAGACCAAATAAAGAGTTCTGTTGGACATCCTCCATGACAAATTCGAGTAGAAATGGGGATAGAGGGCAGTCTTACGGCACGCCTCTAGAGACGACGAAGATTGGTGAGGTTTGCTACTGACCTTTATCTAACCCAAGGTATGATAGTGCAACTCTTTGAGCACCGACACACTTCCCAGGTAATCCATTTCACAACAAACAGTGTCATGATGCAGACATATCAACAGCGTCAAAGCTTGCGCGAATGCCCGAAAACACGGTGACCACTGGCATGCGGAAAGTAAAACGGCACTAAAACAGCTATTGCCAAAACCAGCTTGTTCCTCACGAGTTTGCCTTTCACGTGTTTTGTACAACCAGCGATAAGTGATAAACGAAATCAGCATTGCTTTTGGGATTAGGCTAATACCTCTATGGTTAGCGCAATCACTGCCCAAGCTCTTCTTAGGATGGAGACAACGGTCGACTCCCCCACGGGGAAGGGATTTTCTCTGAGTCTTAGAGCCTCAAGAACAAAACCTGAAATCCTCTGACCAGTTCCATTCTATCTTTAAATAGATCTGGGGAATGCTCATCACAGTCCGGCGCCTTATGAGGTCCCTGAGGATCTCCGCCTCAGTTGGTGGATCTATTTTAATAGGCCATCGAATGCTTGGCGGAATAGCTGCAAGAGGCGCCGACGCTGAGAGCCGGCTACTCCGCCTCACAGTGTTCCGCCTAGTGTGTAAGGCGGCGCTGCAAGTTGTGGATAAGTAAACCATCAGCCTCATAGATTGTTTCGCCTACATCTGATGCTTTCTTACCAGAACCTCGGATGAGATGAAACGGCTTGCGGGAATTTCCCATGGTGGAAGCACGTTCCATCTCGAAACCCCGACCCCTACGCAAGCTTGCACGTGACCATGTCTCGTTACGAGCCGCGGCTGATTATATATACTCCCTACCAGCCGAAATGGACTGGGGTGCGTTAAGATGCAAAGATTAAGCAAAAATTCAAAGTGCCATAACGCGACGGGACAGGCCACAACTCACCAAGTCAGCAGAATGCAAGGTATTCTTGATAAATGATTGATTTTTGGAGGTGCTAGCTTATCAGTCAGTGCTCTTTGAAAGATTGATTGGCTAGTCGGGTCAGATAGCTTATCGCAATTTAAGTGATGCAGCAGCATGCGTTTTGAGCGCCCACCAAAGCACATGGACAGCACTGTGCATACCAGCTTCTGATCGGAATCGAAGAGAGTGCTCCAGTAAGACCAGCAGTCTTGTAGATAGCCTCACGATCTCTAGCTAATGATGTGATCGATTTGGGTCAACCGTTGACCCAAAAAGGGCCGATTAAAAACCAATACATGGCGCATCGATTTTTCGATACACTCTTTACATCATTTGGTCCTTGATAGCATCTGGGCTGCAATCCGTTGGCACGTACGCTAAGACTACAAGCAAGTTGCGTCTATCACAACGACGATTATTTACCCTGTATGCATTCTAAGTCTTACTGCGCATATCCGGCTGTCGACTGGGATCCAGTCAAGTAGTGCAGCCTCAGCCCTCTCACTGAAGGCCACATCAAGGTCAGCAACACGAAAAACCGTAGCCTCGGTTTCCTCGGAAAGAAACATAAAAATTCACAGATGTACTAGACAGCGGCGAGCGAACCTTACACACGCAGTCAGACGATATTGGGATTGATGATCCCTGTGCAATGCGACGTCAATGAGACATCTGGCAGAAACAATCGGTATTGTGACTGGTCTTAGCACACAAACAGACCATACAACCATACAACCATACAGTAATCCGACAGTTAGTGTACACAAACGGAATTTAGACGTCAGATCTCGTGACACTATAAATACAACAAAACGATTGATATCTATTAGTGGGATATTAAAAACAAAAAATCAACAAAGAGTAACCGAATGAAAAATAATTCCAACAAACAGTAATTTCGTAAGAACTGACACCGATTAAATATTTGATGAAAACAACGATAGGTTGATTTACCTGTCAGTACAATGACAATGATATTAACAAGGAAAAAACAACAAATGAAACTTCGAATGTAGCATTTGAGTTTAATAAGCTAGATGCTAGGAAACCAAAATAGTCACCTCTGCGAATAATTGTGATTTGCTAGCGAGGGGAAGGTTAAGAAACCCGTAGACAAACTTTGTTCAGTATGGTAAAGTTTGACAGAGATAGTTGGACACAAATGTACTATAGGTTCAATAGTACATAAATACAACTGCATCGGTCGTGACGTTGTCACTTAATATTTATAAGCTATTGTGTGAAGTAGGAGCAAGCAGAGTGATTTAGTTAGTCTGACCTCTTGTGAACCAAACCTGGTGCACGGGAACCGATCACACGGGACACCAATACTTATCGCATAATAAACAAAAATAAACAAAGTAAATACTTAATACTGTGATGATACGCCTTTATTAATTTCTCACCTTTTGAATTGGTCCCCCACAGGCTGGTGGCCAGCGTGTTTGTCATATCCGGACTGCCTATCGATGTGGGAACCGCACCAGCGACCGTAATCGAGTTACGTGATGACGGACCAAATCGAGTTCCGGGCCGTGGTCCAAGTGCTGCCGCCTGGGCTTTTGCAACAGCCACATTTGGGTCTAACGAACGACTAACTCTCGGTGTGTTCGACTTTGACTCTCGTTTGGTAGGAGTTCCCGGGAGAAGGGATAGACTGGTATCTTCAGCCACGCCACCGTTCAGTGAGGACACACTACATATGTCTTCATCATCTGGAAACCCAATTCATTTTCATTGGAACGGTTTACACGAACAGGTTCATCGCCTCTCACAAACGGGTTATCTAAATATGAACAATCTCATCGATTTCGATTAGGGGAGTAAATATTTGGAGTTTTGAAACATGTTTTTCTTACCTTGGTTATCTACTGTGACATTGCAGATATTTCAGTACTGGATGTTAGTACTGAAAATACTAGAGCTCATAAAATCATGACAAGCAGACGTGCACCAATACTCAAGCGGATAGCCCCTGAAGAACTATGAAGGCTGAGCTCACTGCTAAGATCACGAATGTTTAGACATAAGCCTAGGTGCCACTGTCAGTGGGAGAAAAAAAACCACTGTCTGAGTAATAATAATGTTAACTTGGCCGATGACTAGATCTTTGCGGTCCACACTCGTAAGGCTCAGTAAGTACGAATCTCCGACAGATTATCACGGTGAGTAATATGCAGTCTTCTGGTAGGCGTTCAAAGAACGTTTTAACTAACATCCGGCAGTTGACGTCTCTCATTGTGCGTTGTCCCCCGTGGCAAGTAGTGTTTGGACGGGGAATTAAGATGATCAATTCATAAGAGAAAAAAAGATATAAGAATGTCAACCAATAAATTTGATAGGGTAAGATTGGGTCCTCCAACAGGGTCATGAGGATATTAGTTGAGTTGACTACATTCCTCCTTCGACGAATCTTCCACTGTCTAAGTGTTTGTTTTACTCATCACTTTCCATTCAGTTATTCATTATATTTTCATTCATTTCAGTCTAGGAATGGTGGTGCTCTGAAATTTTAAATAAAATATCTGTACGAGGTTAGAGAGGCTGACCTCCGGAATACACAACATATTCATCTCCTGTAAATCAAAACTGCATCTATCGATTTCAGGTGAGATATTGTTCGTCTGTTTTGACTTTCTTACAAATTTGGGTACGAACAGTAATCATGCACCTTGAAGCAGCAATTTATGAAAAGTCAATGAAATAAACATTCTTTGAAATCCATTCCAAAAGGGTCGAAACAAATGGAATACCGTACGTTTATCCCAGTTTAAAAAGTGGGAGTCGCGTTTCAATATACTAAATTGTGAGGAGTCAACAATTGAATTACTTAATCAATAAAACAGCGGTGATAAGGCGTCGCAGTACATGGAGAAATTCCGTCATATTCTAACGACAGAGGAACCGGTTGTGACTGGAAATTGACTGAACTACATAAGGTCCCGGCAGCCAAGCTTGGCATTTTTACCTGATCAAGCTAGGAGGCTCCAAGTGGAAAATCAAACGTTTGTTATTAAATTTAAGATCATAGAAGGGGTCCAAGGTAAAAGCTAGTGATGAAACCATAAATACTACTATAAACGCTATGGAATGCGAACATGTATTGACGATGTCACGTGCGCTACTTATGAAACGTCCGCGACATAAACACCAAATTCATCAATACGAAACTCATGTAAACCAACAAACTGATCTGAAACCAACAAAAACGCGCAGTTCATACTGGTCGCTAAATACTGGTTAAGGCCCATTCACCCTTAGTGCTGAGAAGCCAAGTTATACGTATTTAGGCGATGCTCACTAATTTTCCTCCTAGTCGTTTTCCCAGTTTAGCTTAGAGCCTAATACTTCCCCACGCGTTTCTCAACTGGCCACGTAGCGCCAACTTAGCTGTTCTGTTTCAGGCGGTGCGTTGAATAAACACGATACACAGTGCTCTCTGCTACGAATGGAGCAGAATGAACAGTTTCAACTCAGGTTTAGACGTACCTGTTCTGACGCTATGAGCTCGATTTAATGGAATGGGTATTGGTGCCGCCACGAGGTTGTCCTGGGTGAACAAAGCGTTACTGTTGCGTTGTCTTTCACTTAATTCATTTAAAAATCGATCTGCTTCATCCAAATCCACACCGGAACCGAGAACATCCGGAGCCGCATTTGCAGTTGGTTGCAATTTCATCTGGGTCACGCTTCATGTACAAAGGTATGAAAAGAGCAATAACTTATTAATTGGAATCATGTGGTTGCTGTGATCAGTCACAACTTTAAACTGTAGCCAATCTGCACCTACACTCTCTACCTAATTTTTTTCTGGTTGGCACGCAATTTGCTATCCTAACGTGCCAACCAGCCACCCTCTCAACTTTGGCTTCACATAAAACAGGAAGCCAAAAAGTGACTTTGGTTTGTGTTCACGTCTAAAGTTGGTTGCTCGTTCACAACAGTCAACCTCCATGATCAGATACTTTCAGCTCTACCAACAAGATGATATCGGGATAACTTGACCGTTCGCCCCGGACAACAAACTACGTACTCATCTGGAAGCGGAACTGAAACATTTACCATCAAAAATGTCAGTAAGTATGGGAGCCTCTCCACGGAACTGCCGGTCATAAGTCAACCTTTACCTTCGCTTGAATAGTATCAATTATCAAGACAAACAAATATCAGTTATCGAAGCACGGACAATATGTCCGAAGACCGTTTATTCCTGTTTAAGATCAGAAATAAGTGTTATTTTTGAATGCACTAGGCGCTGGAGTTTTTCATGACGTCTATGCATTAGGGTAACTGATTACCAAAAAAGTCAACTATAATCTTACCCGGGATCTATAGCTTTAGCGGCCGTGACGAGAGGTTCGTCAGGCTCAGAATCCCATTCATCCGAACTGGTAGGGACGGCCGGTTTATTTGGCGACTCCGGTCGGTTAAACGTCAACACGCGATGATCATGACTAAGCTGAATAGACGGGGACTTCAAGGCAGGCGAAAGTTCCGGTGTTTTGCCGGGTGACGCAGTAGAACGGGATCGCTGAGGCGAACTATGCGTTTTTCTCGGTGGCGGTGTTTCTTCACGGGAATGAAGCCGAGGATTGTCAACGGGCAGTGTTTCTAGATCAGACCTTTGTCGTGGTGATGCGGTACTTATTCCGGAACGAGATGAGTGCAACTCATCTGGGTGTGACTCTCTGAACTGTAGATGTGGACTGGAACGCTGGAAATAGGGCCTATTGATTGGAAAACAGAGAACGATAACCAAGTAGAATCAATTAATCCGAAATGTTATTCCGTTTTTTACCTTCTTCATTTCGACTTGCAGAACATCTTCAGGTAAGATTGCATAAAAGCAATAAATGCACGGTATTTCTGCAAATATCTCAGTTTAATCGTGGTGAGTAACTCGGACGTAGAGATGACCTTTTGTCCCAAAACATATCCAGAATTGATTCTAAATGATTCAGCTTGTTAGAAATCCTCCTTCATCATCTCGCCTGGTGTTCCTAAAAGGGCATGGGGACACAAGTGATTCCTCAGGGTTCTCTATCAAGCCCTTGGTTATCAAGCTGGAAGAGTTAGCTAAACTAAGGTTTCGAACTGGAAAACGAACACCGTGTAAAGCATACTGCGTTAAGCTTACCGAAGTCGGTGGAGAAAGATTCTACTGGACATCAGGGATAATTTGTCTCATCCGAGGGAAATACAAACCGAGAAACCGGCCAGTCACCAATTTTTCTTTTGATTTTTGATTCCTTCATTAATGAAGCTATAATGTACACCGTTTTAAGGCTACCAAATTGGTAGGTCGGCCGACGGTGGGAGGGTCGAACTCGCGACCTTTATACTACGATGTCGTGATGCTGGTCGCTTGACCATTGGCAAATAATGGGCTGTGAAGTCCACAAACCTGGTATGTGAGGCACTTTGAGGAAAAACTCCGAATGGCAGGGACAACAAGGTTGAAACATGCCCACCGGCAGACCATGGGTTATGACGGACGACTAGTGATATGGAAGTGGAGTACACGTGGTGAGCCATACACATCGCTTCCAATTCTTTCCTACCTCACTTGGATTGTTTACCTCTTTCGTCACGAGTCTGGGCGACACCGAGTAGGATGCACATAAATTCACGCTGTATGTAGAATTACCTTCACAAGAATGAATGTACCTTAGTAACAGTGGGATTTAATCTCCTGCAGTGCGTGCCTATAGTAAATAAGAATCAATACTAAAACTAAAATCACTAACACAGACAATGGGAAAACGAAAAAAACATTAGTTGCTCAAAACCGGAAGCGTTTATTCTGTCAATGGTTTGAAGATCAACGATAACCACTCCGCAAGATTCCAAACAGGTTGAGTGTAATCAGTTTTGCATCAAACCCACGAAGTTCACATCCAAAAGGTCTGTGTTTTTTGGATTTAGGTACCAAATGATTGGCGAATTGTGAAAATTCTTCATAAAATCATGTCGTTTAAAAGATGGGAAATAACACTCACTCGTGACAAGTTGTTTGAGAAAAAGTTGGTAGACTTTTTGACAAGATCATGATTAAAGTATTTTAGTAAAACAACGATAGAATGATATGAAACAGATTAGATTACAGATGTGATTGGAATTTCACCTCAAGCCTAAAACGAGTAGTTCGATAAGGTTTCTAATATTTGTCCCATCAAAATAAGTAATTACGATGAAATGTTCGTAAAGAATAGTTCACTGATGAGGCAAACAATCGGAGGCTACAGTTTTAGGACCGCTCATGAAAAAAAACAATCACCCCCGGTTATCCGCAAGGCAAACACTACTGCGTCTCCTGATTAGTCGGTCTGAGTAGAACCACAGAAAAAACAAGAAGAAAACAGCTGACGTTAGAAGATAACAGTAGAATCAAAGCCTCAAGTGCTCTGAGGCCGTTTGGTTTGGAATAACGAGAAGAGGGCTAGGCGGATGCAACACGAACACAGTCAAATACTACAGAGGTGGAAGGCATATTGGACTAGGTGTCGTAGCATTTTGCACAACTTTGGAAGATCGATGGCTTTGAGATACCCAAGTAAATACAGAAGCTATAGCCTAACAAGATACTGATACAAACAAACTGATACTGATATTCAATACAAAACCGTATAGGCTAGAACTTTTAACGTCCGTTGCAAAACAACACAGTAGAATGTGAGCCAATATCTATTTTGACGCAAAAGAGCGGGAAATTCAAACAGCTAGATCGCTGACAAGAAAGAAGAAGAAATGAAACAGCCGCGCATTTTTATGGTCAGCCAAATACAAGTTACAGTTCAAGTACGTTTTGCCGGTTTTACAGTCTTCTGAATTACCTATACCGACAAGATACCAAATCAGAAAATCCGGATTTGAAAATGTTTTTAGAAAGTATACACGTCTCCCACCATGGAAAATTTCAGTTTTCATCAGCTTTGAAGCATATCTCAAAGTAAAAGTTCTCGTCCAGATTTTTACACCCGGTGCACTTGTGTTCATATGTTCCGATTCTTGCTGCTATCTCACAGGACCATATGGTCAAAACAGAAGTGAAGGACAAACAACGAAATTTCGACTGCAATGCGCAAGTCGAAGAATTATACAAAAGAAGAAAGATTTTGGATTTAAGAACGCCAATGATTGCGACATTCAATCGCATTACCAATTGTCTTCAGCCATCGCTTGAGCAGATCTTGTGGACACCGATCCGGAAGCCTAAGTGTACCTACATCACCCAGTCTACTGGTCAAGATTTTCGTAATATTTTCACAAGTCACCAGTCGATCAACTTGAATCACCTCCCAACCGCTAACTGCCTAGAAGAACAAAGTACAGTTGGGGAGTCGTTCCGCGGGCATGGGCAAAACGTGCTTCAGTCAATTCCAATATCTGTTCCAAATATTGGACCTTGTGGCTCAGCACCTTACGTATAACCTTTGAGTTATCGATGGAAATTCTCCTATCGTATCCTACCAACCCTGCAAACACAACGAAAAGTCTTTTTGCAGTTGTCCACAACGGCCATATAGCGGAATCAACTTTATTAAAAATCATACCGCGAACAAAACCAGGGATATTGAAAACATAAGAGGCGCTAATTTCTGCAATGGAAACATCATGGAGATCACGTATGACAGTTTCTTGGCCAGAATAATTCGTGTTTGAAACATTTGTTCCATTAAAGAAGTGTGTACAACGCTCACACGGTAGCAATGGCTAAGTAACTTGCAAAATTGTTTATATTTAGACACTTATGGATAGTGAGAGAAATGAATTGTTACAAACGACATAATAATGCACCTCATATATACTATAAGTAAATAAGATTATTTACAACGTAGATATAGTAAAGTAGATAATCTTGCCCTATATCACGATTCATACATATACATACATGCGCATCATATACATTCCTTTTAATCACTGAATCGCGGGCTATTGACAAGGTGAAACGATAAACAAAACGCACTGATCACCACAGACATACTTGGATCCATCAAGATTTCTCGATGGTGAGGTAAACAGTTTTCCGCCTCTGTTGACTCCCTCATTTTGTCCCAAAGCGGGCATTGAACTCCCCAAACCCGAACTACTTTCGGGCCGATGACGATTAGGTTGCATTGGCAATGTTCCACCTTTACGTGCACCAATGGGACTGTGCACCGCTGGTGGTGGAAGACCAGATCGTGCAATGACTGAGGCTCGCTGTAGTCTGGAAGGAACTGGTCGTAATTCCGATGAGCTAGTACGATGCACATGCTTTCCGTGAAACACGGCATTCGCTAACCGGTCGACGTATTGAGCCAATGCCTAAGAGGAAGTAGATTGAATACAGTTTGTATGCAAATTCCAAAGTTGCGCTTACTACTTCTACAACCACGATTATTTTTCACTGGATGTGTCTTAATCTACTAAACTCTCCCGATTGTTGGAATTTATTTTGCTCAGTGTCTCGACTAATTATCAACAGAAGCAGTAATTCGACAGTTTTGTGGAAAGCACAAATCGCTCATTATATATTTGACACAAGCAGAAAAAAAAAACATTTTCCAAAGGTGCGCGTTTTGCTAGAGCGAAATCCATTATTTCATAGTAATGTGCAAAAAAAACGAGGTATATTGGATATTTCATTTCACTTCTGACGATATTTGATTTTATCCCGAGATTGCACAGCGATTTCTGGGAAAGGTTGAATTGAAGAAAAGCAATTTTGCACGATCTCTCCCAAAGCTGCCGATAGAACAACAAATTCATACGATTGTGATGAGTGTTTATAATGAAAACTCCAATTTATCTATGGCGTCGACAAATAACGTGTTTTCAAGTTAAATTCCAACTGATCTACCATTTGGAGGAGGCGCGTTTATCTTTCCAGTATCACGTAGTTCGTGAAACTAAAAGAATCAAGTGTTTGACTGTACTGAATAACTTACATAATAAAATACTTCACATTTAGAATCACAAGGTGAGGAATTTCAAGAAATAATCTAGAAACAGTGACAAAAGAGCTTCTATGCCTCGGCAAAACAACAGTCAAGCATTCTCGAAAACTTTTGCTTTCGGTGGTGAGGTACACACTTGTTTCCTTGGGAGACCGGGGAGGTCCACTATTAACTTCGAACCGTAGGCTAGTTGCAACTGCATGACATGGTGACAGATAACAACTTGTTGACATCTGATCTAAGATGATCTGATGGGGTTTTGTGCCGATTCAAGTTTCAATGTCACGGCTGTTTGTCCCCTGCCTCGTGTAGTCAGCCAGTATTCGCTATGGAGGATGCTCTTTCCACTGTATTCACGCACTAAATATGGCATAAAAGATGGTACTGTATTTTTATCTAAAACCGCAGTAGGGTTAACAACAAAATGACTATGTCGCTTCTCGGGTTTCATGTTTATGCTCACTTCGGTTTGTAGACTAATCTGTTGTGTATCACAGATGACACTGTAGGCAATTTGTCGCTTGATGCCGATATGGTGGAAAAGTTTGTTCCAGCGATAACCGCCATAGATGCACTTTGATTTCCTGCTCGGTACTTGATGAGTGAGAACTCAAGCATGACGATTTCGATGCAAAGTTTGAACGAGCTTTATGTCATACGGTAAACAATTGTTTATCGAACAATAGCAATAATAGTCATAATGTCAAATAAATGTGAGCGGCTTGTCGGAAGGAACGTAAGAAAAAACTTAGCAATAGGTCAGCTATGTACGGATAAAAGGTCGTACGCAGTGTAGCCACCAATATCGAGGAGACGAAATGGCCACGTTTTTGAACGCGCAAATCTGGGCTTCAGTTTCAGGTAGAAATTGTAAGTACTCACTATGAGTAGAAGGGATAGCAGAAAAAGATAGCTCTGCTACAAGCAGACAGTTGTGCGTAACCTTCTTACGCTCCATGTAATCGTGAGTGCAAATGCTTTGGCTCACCATAACAATTAACGGTGAAATAATTTGAGGATTGCCGAGCAAGCTCAATTAGCATCTCACTATTAGAAAGCTAAGATCATTGTTACCGAACGATAAACTGGTGTCTTGAAACAGTGGATCGGAAGTCAAGTAATTATTACACAATCAAGTGCCCCGAATCGATTGCAAACCTGTCTCGAAAAAGGTTTTTCAAGGTAATCAAAACATTCGTTCATTACAAACATTTCCGATCACGGTTTTTCGTTTCACATTTCAGAAACTTCAAATTTCATCTAAAATTTTATTAACGTGATATTTTCACAAAGATCGCCATTTTTTACTCCAGACATTGTGGATAGTAGCGATGGCGGCGGGGATAGGCTTAGAGGTTCAAACTCCAGATCTCGTGGTGCTCATTCCATTTTCACACTTATCAATATCACCGGTCGACCACTGTCAGACACGTTGTAATACATAAAAATGTTTATTCGAGAATAGAAACAAGAACTTAGGAACTTAGCCTACGCTATGGACAGTGATACTCAGACTTTAGTTCACAGTGTAGCGTGCATCAGGAAGGATGAATTAGGTAAATGAAGAGGTAAGTATAACTACTAGGGTTGTAAGACACCGGAGGATTTTTGTCCCAGTGACAAAAGGCAATGGGAACGTTTACTGGATTTTGGCTTATGGCACTATTTGTTATGTTGCGTTTGGGATCAAATTAAACGTGAAATTCATCGAGAGAGAGAGAGAGAGAGGAAGAGTTGGTCTCTGAACTGCACCGTGGCAAAACTGAAACTTGGAATTAATTCGGCATAAGATAATTACAAGGGGACATCTACGGTGATCAAATTTATGTTCGATAGTTTAGAAACATCGTCAACTGCCTCACCTCTCGAATTGCAAAGAAATCGGGATGCTTTTTGGCCAAATTTTCCCGTTCGCGACGCAGAACAAGCAGACGATCGTTTAACGCTGTCGTTGTAAGTCTAGTTTCGTTTGCCGGAATGCCCCTTTCCGAGAGTTGCTCCAGCAACAATTGTTCAACCTCATGACGCAGACCACGCAGTGTTTCGGGATCCGATTTCAGTTGCTCCAACAATCGGCTATACCGTAACACATTTGTACTCATATTCACGCTTGGGGCTGGACCTCAAAAGTGAAGGATGTTTGTAGACACGTTGTATGAGGCGGTGGTAAAAATTGAAAAATCATACAAAACTGAGGTATCCTTTGTATCCATTTCAGAACATCATATAACCGAAATTAAAATGGCTGAATTTAAACATCCAAATTCTTTAATTACACTAAGTGATTTACTCACTTGAGGCACCGGAAACTGATAAATTATGTCCCATGGCACGAGAAATTTGTTCGTTATCCGACTCGTCAGCGGTATCATCTGTTTCTGCTACCTGGTTTACACTTGCCCGTCGTGGTGAATGGGACATACATGGTTTTTCACTAGCAGTCCTTATTTCGGAATGGGATGCAGTGTTTGGTTTAAACGGCGAAGAATCGGAATGCTTTGACACATGTTCACTAATCGTGCGGGCTTCCGTACCGATACTGGCCTTTGAAGCACTCAGTGTTGGCTCGTCATAGACCGAAACAGGCTTTACGCTAGGCGGTGTGTTACGTTCCGGCAGGCTCGATCGAGTCGAAGCACCCACGTGGACAATTCGTTCTCGTTGGATGGAAGACTGAAAGGAGAAAGTTGACAGAACTTACACGACCGAATTTTGACTGCTATCGAAAAAATAAATAAATTTGAAACAAATCTATCGGTCAGCCAAAAATTGGGAACCCAACAAGAACCTAGTATCTCAAGAAAAGCAGAACCGAAACTGATAACCTTTCGTCAACGCAAAACAAATCCGATACACTAACTCTGCGGCCAAGAACTGTGGGTGTTGGCATTAAATGAACACTTCGTAAGCTTGACCGATCGCTTCCTGGATCATATGGTTTTCTGTCTCCCGAACCGTCTTCATCTTCAGTGCGCACTATTACAATTTCCCTTGATCGCCCATCTATTGAGGTGGCTCGCATTCTCCGGATCCCCGGCGAACGAGAGCTACTTACGGAAGCCGATGAACCGGATCGCGAATAGGGTCTGCGAACCCTCAGAAAGACCGGATCATCACCACTCACACTAGTCACGGCAACATTTGTCTGACGTTCGCTTTGATTACGACCTTGACCAACTTGAATAGCCGCTGATCGGACGCGTATGTGACGATGCCTTCTTTTATGCTTTCTTCTGGCGTTATATCTACTCTGATAAATTCCGTCGAGATAGTCATAGTCTTCTAAATCTTGATCTGGCTCGTCGCGATATCGTTTTACATCATGCGAACGAACAGTACGACAAAAGCGAACATTTTCGACACGTCCGACCTCGGGATCAGCTGGATACGTGATGTCACTCTCCGCTTTGTCGTCCTCGTCCTCTTCACTATAACTATACTTTCTAATGGGTGGTTCCAGTGAATGGTTGCGCACGCGTCGATGTCGCACTGGCAAATCAGAATACTCATTGTCGAATGGCTGAACACTAATACAACTTTTCAAGGGCAGCGCTCCTTGAACGATTCCTCTGTTTTGTGCCTGCACCGAGTGATCTAGCATATCATGTGATTGTTTGACTTGGCCGGCAAACTCAACGACATCTGCAGTCACATTGGAAGTGGTCCGTTCAGTTGTCTTGTGCCTCGGAATAGGAGCTTCAGACAGGCTTACCTGAAAAGGTTCAGTGCAAATGACTTCGTAAATATGAAAGCGCCACAACAGTGTTAGGAAATTTACAAATAAACAAGAGTTTACTTGAAAAAACGTGATATTAACTGTTAACTCGGTCCAGTTAAATACTTTACCTCAAGATGGCTTTCTTGAGCTGAAATCTTTAGGGGATTTTCAGAATGCATTAAAATTATCACCCGTTCGCCAATCCTGATCGATATAAGCATTTCTCCGAAAAGATGATTGTCACTTAATTCAAACGGAAATTTCAGGTCCGTATTCCCATGGGTATATATGACTGTATGCAGTAGAGGGGATTCTGCACCAAATATTTAGAGTAAACAGTATAATGCCACGCAATGGATGCCCAATTCTTGCATCGAAGAACTTAATTCCGCGAAACAAGCGAGGAGCACAACTGCTCCAACTGTGCGTAGTGCGTTGAGTAGGTTTGAAGAGCCGTGTGTTATATGCACCATGAAATGCATTGAGCATCCAACAGTCAACACCGCGAGTGGAAGTCGAATCGGCAATTTTTAATAACTTTGCATAGGAAACAATACGGATTACTTTCTCAGTAATGACGTCCGAGTATGTCCTTAAAAGGTAGAACTTCGAGCACAGGCTACTCTCCGTTGAACATCAGTTGAGATGCAGAAAAGTGATTATGAATTCTAAAAGTGGCATCTTAAGGCTCGATAATTTCTCGTATTTTCCAAATATTTTCTGCCAGTAACTTCGTTTTCACTCGCATTTGCTCATAAAAATCCAACCTACCTCTCGTATGGGTGACATTTCCTTGATCGCGACAGGCCCAGATAATGGTTCGTCCCTTGCCTGCGACTAAAGGCAGAGAAACTTGCCTTAATCATTGGCAAAAGAACTGCACAATGAGGTGATTTGAGCAAAGAAATGTATTGTGAACCATGTTTGGGAACATATTATAAAGATGTAGTTTTAATATGAAATCAGAAATCAGTTAGCCCAGTGAAGTAATATAACGTACTCCAAGGTGATGGAAAAACAATAGTGCAATTTTATAAAAATTAATCAGTATTGGTAATTCGCCAGTTAAAACACCGGATAAATCAAACGATAATGGTCAGCATTATAGTCATAAAACTCCCTAACTGGCAGAGGTTGTTTGGTTAGACCATATTCATCAGATTATATTCACGATGGCAATTAGAACACAACGACGTTATGGTTGACTCACCGTGGGAACGTCATCCACCAGTTCACCCAGATTAGACGCGGCTAAATGAAGGTAAATAGACCAATGCATAGTCAAATGACAATGGTCAGTAGCTATGCATCTGTTCTATAGCATTGGAAACGTTATAACCCAATGTACTTCACCGAATTAAAGCATCAATATTCCAAGTTTATCCCAACATTTGTATAATCTCTTAGCTCTTTATGCATTCCATGACTATCCGCGTCTAGGAACGCAAGAAACGACTTGAAGTTTACAACTTTCTGTTCTGAAGGTTTACCTGAATCTGCTGATTAGATTACACTTGATTTCATGGGCTGTAGTTAAGGTCACTGGTGCACCACAGTGTAAATCTTTTTTAGAAGTAATTATTTTTAACAAGTTCATGTACTTCTAATCCCCAAAATGTTTCCACAGATGTCTGATTACCACAGGGCTGTACAGAGGTGCTTAGAAACGAAAACTGATATATGGAGCCGTGAAATTGTCATCTGAAAGAAAGTGTAGGAATCAACTGTACCAAAGTCTCCCCATCATTTGGCCTGTCTGACTGACCACGGATCGTAGGACCTCTGACCGATCCTCGCCTGACTGCTCGAAATTTTCCATGTTTCAACACATTTAAAACAGAACATCTGGACGTATAGCAATAGTCCATGAATGTATTGACGCCAATCGATTCAAAAGCCTAACAAACACTAAATTTCGTTGAATACAGAGTATGTTGCTTTATTAGATGAGTTTCCTGTTAGTCGCAACGTGAGCGCCAGAAAAAAGTACTACAAGTCTTGGAAGAAGTTTCCGGAAATCGTAGATATACACGTTTGCGCTGATTAGTTTTACCCTTGATAGCATAAATCACTAAGTGATGATAAACTTTGACCTTGGACTTCGCGGTGAAATCAGCATACCTCGTTTTATTTTGAGCTGGGCCAACTCATCCTTCGTGGATGCATGCTGAATCTGGAGTTCCCGCAATTCTTTCTCGAACATGTTCCGTAGCAGTTCTATATCCCGCTGAAATAGTTAGATAGATAGATAGATGTAGCTGAATGAGTTTGGGAAAACACAACACACACACACACAAACGGTTAAATACATCAGCCAAAGACATCTTACAGTTTTACTCAACGGTTTACACTATCTTGTATTTTAAACAAGGTTTTGCAAAAGGAAACACTTTGTACCCGAGACCCATGGAAACTACCATCTGGAAAATACAAATCGCAATGACTGTTAGGATAACTAACAAAGGAATCGAGCAGTGGACATATTCCAACCACGTAACAGGTGGTAGCGGAAGGACCGGAGTCCGGGTATCATCTCAAGATACCCTTGTAATAGTTTTCATTGTAATTATGGTCTGATTACAATAATTCGGAAATTTCTGCTTGCGTCCATTTATTTCGACACATTTCTAACCTGTAAAACTGACGATGACTTGAAACACGATAGTTTCAGCCTAGAAGATTCAGTAGTCGGTGTTATGTAAGGCCTAGTTACTGTTCCCAAGTCTGCTCTATAGTCAGTCAATCCTGCTTACATCAACATCATCCACCCCGACAAACTCAAGAGAAAAACCAAAGTGAACTGGTACCAAACCTCGTTTTATTAATTGAAAAAATCGTAGATTTATGAGCTTTTTTGCTTGCACATTTGGGCCTGTATGGCTGACATCATTACATCGGCTGTGCGAGTCACACCTTGATTAGTCTATATTTTTCGATGTATTTTACTTGATTTAGTTCACGGCATTTCATTGTTGATTCCGAAACGCACATCCTGATTCGTTATGACAACTCACAACATGGCGCCCTCAGCTCGTTTTCCAATCACGTCACTGTGCCGACTGACAGCTGGAAGCCAAAGAGACAACGCGGTCTCGATTTAGTCTTGTCATCTGTACTCGCCCGTCGTCTGACATGATCGGATTGCATCCAATTCTGCACATAGTCCGCAATTTGTCCAGCACGATCACATCATCACACAACCGACCATAGCTAATGAGACAGTTCCATCAGACTCAGGTGCAATGTCAATTAATATCGCCTATTGGAAACATGTAGATTTCCTGCCTCCCCGTAAAGTCCTGGTCTTAGTTGGGTTCTGATGTAAAAACAGTATTGTAACCCAAGTTGGCCCAACTTACTCGATGTTCTTCCATCATCACTGTTTGCCAGTCCGGTTTGGATGGTTCCTCTTCATCTGTTTTGGTCGTTTCAGTCGGTTGTACAGGAACTGAAGGACTCATAAACATGACCTGCTTTGTCGGTGATCGCTGTTCTTTGAGTGATTTCAACTGTTCCAACAACTCGCGCACGTCACGCTCGAGTAATGCAGTCTGCTGTGAATAAAATGAAGTGAGTAGAAGAGTATTGTATCTCATTAACAATAAGTGGCAGTCCGATTGCAATCTAGATCGATCTCGTGACAACAACTCAGATAGTAAAGACCGTAAAAAAGATAGACTGACGTAGCTAACATGTGAAAACAACTTTTTCTTCCTTTTTGTCCTTCAACTGGCTTCAATAATGAAACGATAAAGTACAGCGTTATTACGAAATGGGTTGCTGCCAAATGAGAAAGCTGATCGAAGGTGGGAAGAAATGAAAACGTGACATGCAGATTGGCATAGCACAGTGTCAACCTCTTGGTCAAACGCAGGTCGGCTGAGTCACATACCACCAATACATCTAAAAAATAAGGGAACTAAGATTATTTTTTCTGCTCAGGAGTACTGGGACATTTCCACTCGTGGTATTCACTATGTGACCATTTTGAAGCATCGTACTGCCAGCACAATAGGAAAATCCGATTTTATTTTCTGGTCATTTTTATTACTGATGCACCAATCTACACCCTTCTTCGCAAGGGAGCCACAACCATTGAGAGACTGCGGAAAATCGAGAATGATCAGCCTTGAGAAGACTCGAACTCGAGATATTCATACTGAAACGCCAAATCGTTGACCGTTCGCATAAGGCTGGCCAAAGTTGCGCACAACTGTTTTGTGCACAGATCAAAACTTCGAAGAATAAATCAATCGTGCTGTAGGCACAAGAAACTGACTTGTAGTCCGAATAATCAAGACTCAAACCGGGAAAAGTGGATTAATACATGCTACTCATTTTAAGCACATGCGTTTGGCTTCTTTTATCCAGAATGCATCATAACCGCCGACTGACCAAGCTTTGAGATGGTTTGCATGTCTATTCACTGTTGATCGAAAACTCAAGTATGACTTAGCCTGACTGCAACCAAAACGCTAGTCAGAAGCGAAAACTACATGCGCTGGGTGAGCTAACTCTCTTAATACATCGGTTGGTGACCAAAGGAACATAAAGACATCATCATGACTATTTTGCAACGAAGATATATATATATATACATATATATATATATATAATGTCTCCCCGGAATTGAATTTGTGGCGTCAGGAGTGTGCATGGAAGCTCTTCGTCGAAGAGTCCACAGAAGAACCACGACTGTGATTTGTTGATAATTCTTTATCAGTTAGGCTGAGCCAACCTTAGGAACGAGGGCAGAATGCCCCAGAATATACAAATGCATACACAGAAGTAGTGAGTAGTAGAATGATGTTTGGTCAAGGGCACCGGGTACGCATACCTGAAGAGCGAGAATAACCGCGAAACCGGTCGTGTGATCCTGGGTAAATTTTGTTCACGCATCCAGATACTACTCACTACTTCTATACATATACATATATGTATATATGCATCACCGATTGTGGTGCACTGAAAAGGTCCCCCAACTAATATTGTGAAGATCCTACAAATAACGACGTAAACAGAAGTATGAACAATTATTATGAAGTCATTAACGGGTTTCCCCTATTGTCTGTTTGCAGACCATAGTGAAGCCAGTTAAATATGAACGACCTCGGTTGTCAAAGAAAACTCGTCTGATTATGAAAAACAAACTTAACGGAGATTGGAAATTTCATCAACTTGTTTGTAACTGTCTTCCTAGTTTATACTCATAAGTAGTAACTAGCTCGCGTGCTCATCAAAAGCGACTGTCTGGTCGAATATTCCGAACACGATTAGACCTGTACTTACAGGATGACGTTAACTACCTAATAATCCGGATGTTTCACGTCAACTGGTTCTTACTGATCACTGTTGATCGCAAGCAGAAGAAATTACACGTAGCAGGGATTTTAATCCACACTAAAATCGACCTTCTGTCAAAATCCTTCAACCATGCTGACACTATTTGCTCACATTGTGAACTGATCAAACGCAAATTTTTGAGCTTTTTTAAGAATCATCACCTAAACAAGATCATCATTAGCCTAGTATTAAACGGATAAACTATGCCAAACTCAAATTCTTGATACTGAAAACCAACCATGTGCTAACAAGAACTCAAGGGTTTTACAACAGCTGTCTTTTCTGGTATTTGAAGATAAGATATCAGTAACATTTCTTGCACGCTCGTACCGACGGGGAGGAAAAATATCCAAATTCTTCAAGATCTAGCCAGAAAAGAAAAACAGATTGATAGCGCGATAAAGCAGGCAATAGGGTTTTTTCTTCACATCAGTGAAAAATGTTGATCACGTTAATCCACTGACCCGATTTTATTTTGTTCACCGGTGTACCGCAAGTAGTGACCTGCGAAGTCCTTCCCAAACGGATATTTTGAGCAGAAAAATCTTCAAATACGTTATCCTAACTTTGTATATCCGAATATGTTGTTCACTGCGTGACATGCACGAAGCGAGACAAAACAGTCAAACTGATCAAACCGGAATATAAAATACGGATAGGGTGACAATGGTTGCTGTGATGATTGAAACAACCCCGAATAGGAAGATGACATACAATCTGAAGTAATTTTCAAAAATAAGCTTCATGTTCAATTTGTCCGAGTTCAGCGAATGTTTTTCATGGAGCGATTTTATTGCAATTTGCCATCAGGTGAGTGAAAGTAGGCTAGGCTCTGAAGTACGTCCCATATAGAAATATGTAGGTATTTTCGTTATCTTGGTGTCATAATCCGATGAACTACCAACTTAGATTTTGAAGTTCTGAAGCTGTATATCGTATGAGATGAAAATATTTTCATACCACGGTTCCTTAGCAGGACATCAAAATGACCAAACAAACTACTGAAGGACAGCGACGGGTCCAGCGACTGGCAATGTTTATACAAGATGCATTTCCTGCATTACAAACTTTAAATTATTGCGAATGCAATTCCCTTTGTTCTCTCCAGCGGACGTGTAATGCGTCATAGTAGAGAAATACAGATGGTGGCTAAAATGAGATATCGATCGAATTTCCTTCATATTTGCTGGCCAAGTAACGTCAACGCTTGTGGCTTGTCGTCTTATGGCTTTATCACTTCCGGGTACATAATAAGAGTATAAAATCAAGTGTTCTGTTATTCGCAATGTTATATATATATATATATATATATTTACAAACAAGCCCACGTGCAGACTCAGCCGCACTGGAACCAGGGCAGCGGACGGATATAATGCAGAAGTAGGAAAAATGAAATAAAACACATTTTCGTGTACCATTTATCAACTGTCTACCGTAATTCATGATTTGTCTGTTTACAACCTGCCTGTCCAGATCATCGGAGGTTAGGGAACGAGCTACGATTATCTGATTTGCAAGGAAGCCGTACAAGGACAAACAGTAGAAACTGGTCGGGAGACGATGACGAAGGCGGGCCTATTCTATATATATATATATATATATATATATATATATATTTACAAACAAGCCCACGTGCAGACTCAGCCGCACTGGAACCAGGGCAGCGGACGAACATAATGCAGAAGTAGGAAAAATGAAATAAAACACATTTTCGTGTACCGTTTATCAACTGTCTACCGTAATTTATGATTTGTCTGTTCATAACCTGCCTGTCCAAATCATCGGAGGTTAGGGAACGAGCTACGATTATCTGATTTGCAAAAAAGCCGTACAAGGACAAACAGTAGAATCTGGTCGAGAGACGATGACGAAGGCGGGCCTATTCTATATATATATATATATATATAATATTGAATCAAATGTATTCTGTTTTGTGGATCTTGGTGCGGTAACAGGTAAATGGAGGAATCAAAAGAAATTGTCGATCGCTCAGATAACGTCGAAACAATTGTGCTCTGTCGCATGTTTCAGCAATTGGCAGATGAATCTGATCGAACTGTGAACGAGATCTGCTGGAAGCAATGAAGCTCAGGCTGACGGCTATCAAGAAAGAAAGAGAGTGTATTAGAATGGGCCTTGTGGAGCAGAACAGATGACGGACAGGAAGTACAGCATTTGTGATCAGTGATCATGCCTAAAGCCAGTTGTCTGAAGATGGAAATCTTATGAAAGCTCATATCAAGATTAATTTCCCTAGACATGATGTCCGGGCTACAGTAACTATTAAACGACGAAGGCTAGGATGCGGTACACATTTTAATGTCGTGACGTATACGAAAAACGATCGTGTTTCACATCATGTGATCATCGTTTGTCTAACAAACCTAATTTTCCGTAATACGTCGAAATGAACGGAAAAACACTTTTGATCGAAATGCAGACATTTTTGCACACTTCAGTCCGTATACAGAGGAAAGACAACAGATTCGGTAGAATTTAAGTTCATATATGTGGTTTAGAAATCTGATTGGTTAGAACAAATGACAACTGAAACCAGTTTTGTCAATATTTTGAAAATCAAAGGTGCTTTGTCTAGACTTATTAGTTCGCGAGTGCCAACACTAACCCGGAAGATCAGTTAACGTTGAACTACGAGATATAAGAGAAGTCTTCCTGTTACCTGTAGAATTTTGTGTAACGGACAAAAAACCTTGAGTAATGATGAGACAAGTTCCGCAAGATACTATTAGTGGGCAAAGACTTTTGGCATGGACAAATAGGCTGCGGATACCAGACAGGCAGCGTGTCTGGATAGGATGAAATCAGTGTATATGTATACATATATATATATATATACATATATATATATATATTTACAAACAAGCCCACGTGCAGACTCAGCCGCACTGGAACCAGGGCAGCGGACGAACATAATGCAGAAGTAGGAAAAATGAAATAAAACACATTTTCGTGTACCATTTATCAACTGTCTACCGTAATTCATGATTTGTCTGTTTACAACCTGCCTGTCCAGATCATCGGAGGTTAGGGAACGAGCTACGATTATCTGATTTGCAAAAAAGCCGTACAAGGACAAACAGTAGAAACTGGTCGGGAGACGATGACGAAGGCGGGCCTATTCTATATATATATATATAT
>LUCM01007653.1:314322-338021 GCA_008360955.1 Fasciolopsis buskii
TTGCCATAACATCAGTACCAGTTTTTCTTTGTGCAGCCAATAGTTTACCAACGTTTAGGTTGCTATAAATATCCCTAACCAGAGTAATGCTATGATTCCCACACAACGATACTGGAAAATTTGAAAACCACGAGATAAAGCGCATCTAGTTCTCACTTTTATTTTAACTGATTTTTTACGCTTTGCAGTCCTATATACCGGTATACCGTTAGACAATATCGGTGTCAAGCGCTGACATTTATGATTTCTCGGTGATAGCGGCGGAAGTCTTCAGCATCGTTGATGCATCTGAGCGCGGCATCTACCACGGAAAACCAAAACCGTGCATCTCATCCCATATCTCATTTTATGTCACTTACCGTGTTGCTATTTTGAACTTGCACAGTTTCGACTGGATACGCTTGCTGTTGCTGCTGGGTTTGTTGTTGTTGCTGTTGTTGTTGCTGCTGCTGCTGCTGTTCGTGATGGTGGTAAGGTACAAACGGTTGCTGAACCGTGTTCACATTGCTGTTCACCTCTGCCTGCTTGGTGTATTCCGTTTCCGGATGACGTCGATGAACGTGTGCAGCCAAAAAGGAGGCATTCAAGAACGCTTTGGTGCAGTACATACACCGATGATAAGACTGTGGTCCAGAATCCATCAATTGTTGTTGAGCCAATAGCAGCAGACGACGTCGGTGACATTCACGTCGCACGACAGTCAAACGATTGGATTTCTCAACCAATTGCCCTTGCAACTGTTCGATGTTCTGTAGAAGGATGTGTAGATGGTTAGTTAGCGTTATCTGAGGATTGTGTTGAGAAATCGATTTCAAAGTAGGCCAACCTGGTGGGGGAGAGCAAAACGTTGTAGGTGAACTTCGAAATTAAAGGAAAGCAAACTTTTGACCACTTAAGATAGATTGCTGGAAGCTAATGCTGTCGATTTTTAACTGGTGGATGGGGGAAAAGTGATATCATTGTTCTGTCGGATCAAGTAGAGAACGAAGGTGGAGTAGCTGGTTATCCAAGCTATCAGTTAATATTAATGGTTTAAATAGCAAATGGAGGCTATTAACAGAAACTAACTGCAACATGTAATCACCACTGGCAATAAGTACGTCATTCGCCAAGGCATGTTTTAAACCACCTATTCTATTTGAACATGCTTTATCGCAAAGTAAACTGTCAACGGCACTCGCAAGGCGAATGGGCCAGGTAGCCCTCGTTACAGATATCCTTAACATTGGATATCTACCTAAGGTCGGGTGCCATTAATGGATTTTGGTGACAATAGATTCGACACTTGTGTTTAAACGGTTGAGAAAGATGGTAGTGATGAGGCTGTCCAATGCAGTCATAGAACAAACACTCCCTAAACTGCGTTCGTTATCACGCTTAATGTGGTTGTGCTTCAGCTAAGTACGGACATTTGTTATTAATTCCCCAAACGTTTAAGACAGTTTGTTTTGACTTCGACTTCTCTGTAAACCTACTGCTTATCGATTATGCGTCAGTATTACTAATAAATATCATCTAATTAATCATTGAGCCAGATTTTTAAATGACACACGTGTAACGCGTACGTAGTGTGGTCTAACCCCATTCAGCTGATTTTATCACGCGATTTAACCTTGCCGGTGCGAACCTGTTGTGAAGCCAAAAAAGTACATTAGAAGCCGATACTGTCGACCAGGGGCACAGTTCAGGGATTACAATTGTTCTGCCAATCTAATTGCAGCTTCGTTCATCCGATCCTTTACCAAATAAACCAGTCCTACCAGCGGTGACGACGGAAGACTGAGGTTGATAGAAATCAAACGCTACCATTACGAACAGCATACAATGTAGAGTATTTGAGCCCAACAACTATTTACCCCGTTCAGAAAGAATTAGATTAAATATATTTAATCGTCACACAAAATGCGCCATTTTACATCATAACGTACTGTTAATGGAGTCGTACAGATAAATGTTCAAACGGGTAAGCACTGCAAAGAGGTCTCTGTAATATGTTTACTTGTGAGTAACGCAATTCAAAACGAACATCTTTTGTAATTCGAAATTAGGGTCACGGTGTTGGACAACCCATACAAGCGTTGGTGATACCATGAATAGCCTAGGTACCGTTTCTTAGTAACAATAACAATGCACTAATGCCCACCGGTTTTGGTTTCGGTGGCACTGTCGTCCATCCGAGACACACACACACACACACAGAGAGAGAGAAAGAACAAAGGAACAGCGACCAAGTAGGCAGGATTCATTGAGTACGTGTACTTTTTAGAAAATCTTTATTCGTATCAATTTCCACTGAAACCACGGCCAAAGAGGGTAAACAACAAGAAGGGAGAATAAGGAAGTATACACAAACAGCATTAAAATGAGCAAAAACCTTACTCCACCTCGGCATCATCGGTTGTTCATGATGACTCATGGTTCGTCGGTGCATATGATAGAACCCTGCTATTCCGACCGAAAAAGAGGAACGGTCTCGGCTTCCATATCCTGAAAATCTAATCCAATTCTAAATTACAGGACGGTGGGACAATCTGAAATGTTAGCGCCATACATCATGGGCCAAGGACGTTGGTGAGCTTAAAGTCACTACCACTACCATGAGTGGTTTGTTTGGAACAAGAGCTTAGTTAGAATTTTTAATCTGACCAGAAATGGCCAGTCAACTTGGTTTACGGATCCAAATGGTGGACAGGAAAGAAATCACGCATACGAAGTTTGAATTTAAGCAAGCTACCGGTGACGGGACGTAACCACTGGCTATCCAATGAGCTACGACCAATGGTTTGAATAGACTAACTCGTATAAGTTCAGAGATTTATCAAACATTGAAATGGTGAATGACTGAATTCTAGCAATATTGCCTATTCGATTTCGATCACCAGACAAACTAGTTGCTTTTAAACAGGACTGTTTCACGCATGCAATTTTAAAGATCAAAATAAATGATCGGACCTTAAAATTTGTCTTTCCCCCTATTTGTTAGGACAGATCAAACAAACTTCCTGTCTCAAGTACAGTCGTTTAATCGTGCTTTCTCTGTTATACCCGCCCTGTCATTGTAATGGCGCAAACGCGTAGACCAGCCTCAACAGACCTGCGTGAGCGAGTTTGTTTCGAGTCACGGCCTTCGTGAAATCAGTGTAGACATTGTCCTGTCGGGTGGGCCACTTATGCGATGACGGTTCCAATGAAGGTTCGCTGGAATTCAATACGGTGTCCCATCTTTCGACCGTGATTTGCGTTTACACTTGGTCTAAATGTTTACGGGACATGGTAATGCTTAAAACCGACGCCCCCAACTTTAGAAATACAATGTAGCGGTCCTCTGTCAGCCACGCAAAACAACCAATCGATATCTGAAAGCGAGACTATAAAGCCCCGTTCTCCTACCTATCGACCAGTTCGCGTAAGGAAAATAGATAAACCAGAGTCAACTTAGTTACCCTTATCTCGTTTCTTTTATTATCTGAGGCACACACACAACCTGCTTAGTTTTAATCACGGCAAGTACAAAATAGTTGTTTGTGAAAATGCAATTGCAAATGGGCGCTACTTACCTTTTTCAGTTCTTCGTTCTCGGCCTTAAGTGTATCCACGGAACCGCTTAGATACTCTTGGGAATACTGGAGCACAAATTAAAATGACCAATGATCAGCTTTCACATAATCGAGCGAAATTCGGAGAAACTTATGTTAAATGGAATGTAATTGATGTTACAAAGGTACAATTTGTGCAATGTTCTTCCCCCGGGCGGGAGGGCAAACAAAAATATCAATGATTAAATGAGATACCTTAAAGATCAGCATTCACGGATGGAGAGTGGTGCAGAGAATTGCATTCGCATTTTCCAACTCAACTGCACACAAACCAATGCACCAAATGAGGCAGAAATGAACATTCTGTTAAAATTCAGGAATGTATGAATCAACTCGTACGATAAGGAGTCTTACTGTTGGACGGAATCGCCACAACAAACACTATCTAACTCAGTGTACGCTTTCGATTATATATGCATATATATGAAAATCACTCATTTATTTGTATTTTTGTCACTGGGAAATAAACTACAAATGTCCAAAAAGCAAGAGCAAAACAAAAAGTAAACACCTGCAAAAATTTGTTTTCTTGTTTGAGAAAATTAGATTACTTATTTCCACGGTTCTCATTACATGCAGAAACGATGGCGGATTTTAGTTCAGTTCCGAAAGTTATAATTTTGTATTACCGTACTCTAGTTTGAAGTGCTATTTGGAAACGTCACCTAGTCGAGAGCCGAATGGATAGGACCAACTGAACAAACAGAAACGGTACCACATGAAGTCATACAAATGTTGGGGATTTTGAGTATGAGCACAATACTGTCATGGTGCTGATTCCTATTACCTGACAATCGTGACCATCCAGTCGATGGACAAAATGCAACTAGAACTTAAATGTTGCTTGTACAGTCATAATCAATGGACATTCCCCAATTTGGCTAGAATGCCGTCCATGTGAACTTGAACGTCAGCTTGGTTTATACCTTACCATCAGGTATCTGATGTGTTTAGTTTGAAAGTCCGCTATTCGCAATGGCAGGGCTTTGCAGCCAACGGGAGTACAGGTCTTGCAGCATCCAATGATGCTTTCGTTGAAGTATGTTAAGCTTACCGTAGAGGCAATACAGAATAACTAGTCTTGTCATCTAGAAATGTCATGAGAAATTGAGATAAATTATGCAGAATAAAAGTGTGATATTAGGCCGTTCTGAAAAAGAAATTGTAGTGATGAACAGAAAAGGCTACGTTGACAAACGACCAGTTATCGTGGTTGATGAAAGCAAACTTGACAAAGCCCCTTTTGAAGAAGACGCACAACACTGATCAGCAAAATACACGCATTGTAAAGAAGTTTAAACAAGATGGACATATGGGTACGCAATAAACTGTATGAACAAGCAAGACATACAAGCTGATCTATCCTGAGGTTGCATGATCTATCAAAAATTCACAGATCGGGAGTACCTATATAGGCCATCATGTCAATTAGCAACTCTCCAAAATATTCTGCTCCTCGATGATTACCAACCTCATTTAGAATCTTCATGAAAGCAAGCGTGTTTACCCGTTCTCGATGGTAAATTTCATTTCGCGGATATTCCAAAAGATGTGAACGTTTCAATTAAAGTGACGTCATATCATCCTTCAGCAACTTTCTGCTGAACGAATTCATGTGATCTGTAATCAAGTCCTTAACTGAGAACAAGATTAATAGGGCAATAGTGATTGAAACACTGAATGAACTACTTTTGAGATACACATTCAACGTCTAGTTCTTAGTTGGAAAAAGGAGGTGTCACCAGGAGATCCCTTTTAGCTTCTACGTTAACTGATTTCTTCATTAGAAGGAACGGGACGTAAACTTTAAAATGCATTATGTCAATTTTTGGTTTCAATTATTATCTATGACTAATTATGTGGCCGGATCAAACTCTAACGGGTAAGAGACGATACAAAATTTCGATGTTGTTCAAACCTGTGCACTTTATATCTGAAGTGGCAGAAGAAGGATGGACCTCGTTTACGAGTGTGTTAGTGACCAGGAAAGATGATGTGCTTGCCCAAGAGTGAGTGAAAAGTGATCAAAATGTTACAAAAACATCATGAAACCTTGAATATAACAAAATCCGAATAGGATTGCTCGGCAGAAGAAAATCCAACCAACTCACCAGCAAATATTCCACAAGGAGTTGTGCCAGCTGAAACAGTTTTATAAAATTTGTATCCACATGTCGTGTATCCTGAGATGGAAACGGATACAGGTAGAAATTAGGCAGGTTGTTTGCAAATCCCCTAATTATGTGTCAACATGTAGTTCAGTACGTCCGTGGCCAATAAAGTTTACAGCAATAACAAAAGTCCTAAATAAGGCTTATTATTTAATGCTATCAAACATCCGCATGCAACATATCGTAACCTGTATCATCGTCTAGTCCAAGTAAACTTCGGAAAAGGCCTGCGGATTAAAATATGCAGCACGTAGTTGACCAGGTAGGCACTGGCAGATCTCGTCTGTTTAATAAAATAAAGCCAATAATTGTTCTTCAACTACTTATGCTTATCGTACAACAAATGTACAAAATGGGCGTAGTCATCGAAAATCCTGACCTGATCCAATTAATCACCACCGATTTGATATACAAAACAGGGTTTAAGTCATCAGCGTAAGAAGTCTCCAAACAGATGGCTAGAATCAACACGCTATCTATCCGGTGTAAAATCTATACATCATTTAAAGATTAGATCATTTAGTTTTAGGCGCCTTTTTGGGACGTCAAATACGGGATTTAATAGGCTAGACTTGACAGTTCAATCAAGCCTATACTGTTTGATCGAGTACACTTCAAACTACGTCCTTCACCCGGAGACGTCACGTTATCTTGAGAACCTTACACTGGGGAAGCACCGAACCCGAGTTTCGCTCTCATTACCACTCACTCGGGGTGAAAATCAATAATCACACCCAACGTTGGAATCCGAACCTTCCAAATGAAAGGCGTGTGCATTCACTTCAGTTCAGTTTGGAATATTATTAACCCTACACAAACGCGCTTTGGTTGTGGTTGCTACCTCACAGAATTATCTGCTCAAACAGAAAAACGGCGAGTGATAAAAGATAGACTACAAAATAGTAAGTTGAAGAACTATACACAAGAAGAAAGGTTTCGAATGAAAGATCGCCAATGACTGTGGCATTGAACTATATGACCTATTGCCTCCAGCCACCACTCCGAGGGATTTCGTGGGCACCAACCCAGTAGTCTAACTGCACTAAAACGAGCCAGTCCACTGGACAAAGCTTTCATACCACCACTGATAGGCTCTAATGACAGTAGAACTCGAGCGCAAAGTTTGACCGAATAAGCTGAGGTCTGCGACCAAAAAGAGTAGTCCAAAGAGCAGTCAGTCAAACAGTAGCACCAATCCCACAAACGACTCAAGATTATGAGTTAGCAGTAGAAGATTATATGTTTCTATGAAATGTTTCGCCTTGTGATATCGATACCCAATTCGCTACTAAGAAACCATGTACTGCTGTTTCATCCTTGTCGGGAATCATCAGCAGTGCACATTCACCGCACCCGAACTTGGATGCGAACTCGGGACGAACGATTTTGGGTCGAACGCCTCAATCGGGCAGGCTCTCAACGGTTTGTTCAACTTCACCACATCACGTTGCACATATCCGTCACTGATTGGCACGGCTACTGGCCACTAGCGCAAAGCAATCGACCCCTACTGATAGATGACTTCTCTGCAGGTAGCCTAAGTACGACGAAGGCTTTGGATATGACTTACAGAGCTTGATTACTTGGAATGTGTTAGTAGTACGAGAAGTTTTCATGAAATAATTCACCGTGTGATATCCTAACAAGGATAAAACAGGTATACATTGCTTCCATAGTTTCTTAATAGGCGAGTTAAGCGTTGATATTACACGATGAATAATTTCATACTCACAATTAATTCAGAACTATACAAACTACTATTGGGGGTACAAAGAACCATCTACTGACGGACGAACCACACTATAGTCGGCCGTTCAGAACACCATTTTTGTGACTCCCCGTTCCGCACCATTCTATGAGGGACATTCCATGGCCATCTATAACGGATAGCAAAGGAAACGTTCAATTTTAAATTACTGATATAATGGGCACGTGTCGCTCACATAGAACTCTGTTTTTTTCGCTCCAGGTTCTTGACACTTATTTGCCTTCCAAATAATTGTAACGAAAAAGACCGAAATGCGGTGAACTGAGATTTCATTGGTAAATATTTTATAAAAAAAGAAAGTCTCATTTTTTTCAAACCTAGGCGAACGAAATAACATCCATAGACTTGGCGAAGATCAGTACTCGGCGGAAAAAATTCGAAGTACGTAATTGTAGGTCTCTTCTGTTCGATTCAAAATGATGTTTCTGAGCATTTTGGCTGTTGTCATATTTTATCATGAATCACATTAAAGCACTCTCTACTTTAAGAAGCAACAATTGGCTCGGAAACAGAGGGAGGGATTGTATCCGGATTGCTTGCAACAGTCCGGAAAATGTCTATGCAATAGACTTTATCAGGGAATTCAGTCTCCTTTGTCAAAAGCCAGGACATTGTCATCATCGGCTAGTTACTTACACGTCAAATAGTTCTTATTGGTTTGCTAACCTCCTCCAACAGTCTGGTATATAGAACTGATAAGATTAAAATTGATATCCCTATCCCCTTCATCTACTGAGCGTGTATTCCTAGGCATGATTCTAATCCTAACTAAGTTTGCCAGGTAACACTCACATCGGATTTCCCGTTCTCCTGCTAACTAGAGGACAGAAAACCGTCATTATCATTGCTGACAGTCCAGACCGATGTTTTATTTGGAGATACGGAGAGGTCCAAATAGATGTAAAATATGGCCGAATCGCCAACAGTTTAGAGGGAACATATGTTTGCAGAGTTGCATACTGCTGAGCCCAGTCCCAGGTTGCAGACAGGGGGCGGTTGCCATTATTTGTATGTCCTGAATAGGGTGGAGTCACGTACGCCCATCCTGATGGCAGGCTGTCTCCCAACTCAATACGATACTTGGTTTACTGAGACCTTATGTGGGTTATGCCATTCCCAGCTTCAGGATCAAGGTTGCTGATTCCCCCATTCCCTGTATAGTGGTCTTTGGTGGTTATGAAGTATGGCCTTACCACTGCATTCACGCTTCTAGCACTTTATAAATAAACCAGCCATGAACAGGCCTCAGTAGTTCCCAGGACATGATGTAATTTTCCCGGCAAAATTTCGCCGTATGAGCTACCGTAAGAGTGCGTTGGTGGCTCTGTGACGAGGTTAATGTAGCCCAGCGTTTAATAGGTTTATAGCCCGGTAAATGCCTTCGAGAGACTAAGTGAGCAGAAGCTTGTGGTCCGAAAGTGATAGTCACCAGGTCTGTTGATGAACTGGAGAGCGTTGCGCCGTGAATAGAATAAAAGGCGCGAGTACTGGAATACCAAATAACGGTTCATGTTTTGCTTTGCCGCCTCGCTGATCAACCCTTGTGATCAAACGTCTAAAGTAAACCACCAAAGACAACTCCTAATTCATCCCGGGAAGCCGGGTTGCGCGATGCTCATTGAGAAATTGTGGGGTTGAGGAACCAGTGATGACATGTATCAAAAGTTTGGAAAAGTTGACATATAAACTGAAAGCCTAACCAAAGTCAAATGTTTTCTCTTCTTCTCTTGCACTTTTCTTCATTTTCACCATGGCTTTGAGGGCACTGCATTTGTACACAAACCATGTATGTAAACAGACCTGTTGAAAAGGGTGCATTTCTTATTGTAAGCAATGAAATAGGCCTGCATTCCGTGTTAATTAATATTTCTAACACGTGATATCACAATGAAGTTTTCAGTTTGTATTTTGTTATTCTAAATTTATTATCCCTGAAATGAAAAGATTGATTAAGGAAATGACAGGTACGGGGAATTGTTTACAACACTGTGAAAAGTCACTTACGATTTCACTGGTAATATCACAGAAGACAACTGACGTCAATATTTCTTGCAATGTATCAATATCCCTTTGACTAGCAACTCGATTCACATCAACAGCGGCTTTCATGAATAGCATGTTTTGTGACAGATTAAAACAAAACCAATCATACCTACCCAAGCGTCGCCAGTCTATCTTTTCAACTCGCTTCCGAAAAAGAAACGGTGCGCCTTCCATCGGTCCCACCACGGGAGATTTGTTAATCATCATCATTTTTGGATTAGTACATGTAACTCGATATGATTGTGGCCAAGTTTAGAATATCCAAAAATCTGAAAGATATTTCAAGTAGTATGATGTAAATTTGCAACTTGCAATAATATCGTGCAATATAAATCAAATTGACAATCGTTAAAGTGAAACATTCAGTCGTTAAACATTTGGAAACTCAGGTTAGGTTTCACCAACAGTTCACCTCACGTCATTAGGCAACCCTTGCACCCGAGAAGCACCAAATTTGAGTTCCATTCTCAGTGGAGCTCATCGGTGACGATTATCCACCGTCGGATCTAGGGTTTGAACTCCGGTCTTGAAACTGAAGAGCGTGAGGTTCTAGGCCAGTAAGAATCATGAGCTGTTGTATTCTGGTTTTGGTTGCTATTTTGCGACACAACAAGCTCGACAGTGAACACCAACCAGTAATTAATGGACAAAAAAGCAGAATATTATAAGTGAGAAAACACAGTTGTTCATAATGAAAAATACCGTTCCCTCTGAATAAGAGTAACTGTTCACGTAATGCTCCGAAAATGGGTTATCCAAAAGCGCCAACCACACAATGACGCTAGGTTATCAAAATTTTTATGATACATCTCCAGGGCAACCAATCAAAATCTTGATTATTATTTGACCACACGATCTAGATATGAATGCACTAACAGGAGTCCACTAGATAACCCCTAAAGACCAACTCACTGGGGAACAAGAAAACCAAAATTTGAAGTGAGAGAGAATCACATATTGTCTCAACGGGTCAGGGACAGTAACAAACAGGGTGACATGGAGCAAATGCCCACTACCAAAATGACCGGCGAAATCAGGACTCAAGCCTCTGATGGTTGCTTGGTGCACTTGACCGATAACGGTGAAAATCCTCGCCGAAATAATTATCAATCGGAATATTTTTAACTAATAAGCCTCACCATACAACCAATTCATTGTTTTCGATTTCTTTCGTTATTTTACGGAATTCCGTGTTGAGGGATGGCGTACACCGGGACGGCACGTATGATTGGCTTCAAGCAAATGCACAACATTACACATAAAGTGATCTACAGAATAAAGGGTGAACCCTACAACCAGACGTGACAACGTGGGATGAGATGTACAACGAACATAGTTAAAGTAGGTGTCTCACGCCTTTGTGGTTGGGGTCCGAAAGACTCGATAACTAGCTGGCTGGAGACACTGAAGAATATGGCAGTGAACCGCAAACAGTGGTGATAGTTTTGTCATTTTTTATCGAATCAGAGTGATTGACAGAGTGCGTTTGTACAGTTACACTGGGTTCCGTGTGTTGGCTGCAGCGGCATCTTATGTTTTCCCACCTGTGGAGGTCCACTTCCTGTTCCCCTGGGATATTCACTCTTTTTATGGAAAGTTGTGACTCTGGGGAAAAGGAAGCGGTCAGTGAGGCTTGTCTTGCTGTTCAACACTGAAAGATGATGATGATGATGATGATGATGGATGAACAAGTTTACTCATTGAGCGTTTAAAGGGAGGGAGATTGTAAACGAGTGAGAAAAAAAACAGAGAGGGTTTTCCACATCTTGGCAGTTATGCAAGAAAAAAAGACTGAAAGAGGGAGAGAGAAGAGCATTAATTTTGGACGGAAACTTAGTGATGATGGGTAAAAGTCCCAGAAAGGGATAGGCGGACAAGGATTAGAGGTGCACAAACTGAAGTGCTCAAAAGAACAAGAGCCACAGTACTAGTCGCAACTCAACTGCCAGATGATAGGCTAGTGACCAAGGGCTGGATGTTAGGGAAGGGTCCTAGATCCACCAATAAGCCTTCATCATCATCATCATCGTTCAGCGTTAGACAGCAAGACAAGCCTCACTGACCGCTGCCTTTCCCCAGAGTTACAAGCTTCCATAAAAAGAGTGAATATCCCAGCGGGGATCACAGGAAGTGGACCTCCACAGGTTGGAGAAAACATAGGGTGCCGCGCAGCCAACACACGAACCCAGCTGTAACATTACAAACGCACTCTTGTCAATCCACTCTTGATTCGATAAAAATGACAAACTATCACCACTGGTTTTGCGGTCACTGCCATATTCTTCAAGTGTCTCCAGCCAGCTAGTTATCGAGTCTTTCGGACCCCCAACCACAAAGCTTAGAGACCACCTACTATTAACTATGTTCGTTGACATCTCATTCCCACGTTGCCCCGTATCTGTTGGCCTCCTTTATGGCTTCTTCATTCACCTTAGGGAGGAAACACAAATAAGACACCGGATATGGTTGACAAGTGTTCGACATATGCAACACGTGACCCAAACGACGTAGTCTACCAAGTTTCACACGCTGACATAAGATATTCCGAGAGCCAACATGCAGTACTAGATTCCTCACATCAACATCACTCACTCGGTCACTCCATTCAATCCTAGCCATAATATGTAGACATCCGCTGGTCCGGAAACCTATCACCGACGAGCATTCTCCAATACAGAATACTCCATAAAGTCTCGCAAACCCATACAAACAGAAATAAAAAAGCAGCTGCGCACAGTAAACACGGACCTTTCAACATTCAGTGAAATATCAGGCGACGCCACAAGTGTTTCAGTCCGGCGTACTCTACTTGAACCTTGGATATACGCGTGTTTACCTCTACTGCTGGGCTACCGTCATTCGAACACGCAGACTTACAGGTAGTGAAACGGTCCTTCCACCATTAGTTATTTCCTAAAATCCATCCAGTATTCAAGTTCGGCGCTGCTGTCAAGAACGTCCATGTAACAGTATTTGCACTTTTGAAGTGCAAAGCACGTGCCGAACCGCAGCCAATCGGATCTCGACAGTCTATCTAGTGCCCGTTGTGTATGGTCCGCAAAGACGTCGAACAGGCAGCACGGACGTTCTGTGCTGTCGTAATCAAGGTCCGCTATAGCGTTCCCTCCACCTGCCCAGTGTCGGATGCCTACATCCCGGGAGACCTCCTAAAGGCATCTTCCGAGTCACCTCGTCCATGACGAGTTGAAACGAGAATGGGAGAGATTGGACCACCCTTGTCAAACGCTGCTAGTCGTTTTCGACTAATGAAACGTGACAGTTCACCGTATACCCTAACGCGACCGTAGGTATGCGAAGTAAAATGCTCGCAACAGGTTCACAGAACTTCGTTGGCATTACCCTTCCGATGGAGACACTTGAGTAGTGCTGGTCGATCCACGGCAGTCGAAGCACCTTTTTCAAGTCGAGGAAGACTACGATCGTAGGGCGGCGGTGCGTGTGGCATGTTTCGAGTATCTGTCGGAGAATGAATATCTGGTCGATGCAACCTCGGTCTGGTCGAAATCTGGCTTGTTGTCCGCGGATATTACTCTCGCAAGTGCGGTGCAAACGGCGCAGCATTATTCGAAAGCTAAGACCTTAGTAACTATCGGAACTAAACTATCCCACGATGATTGCTGCAGTCACTTCCGTGTACCTTATTTGAGGCATGGGTATAATCATGACTCACCCCACGATAGCGGGATATGCTCCTCGTTCCAAATATCATAAAGCACGGAGGTAACTGAGTTCACCAGAGCTTCCTCGCCCAATTTGAAAAGAACTAGAGGAAGGTAATCGGGATCGGCTGCTTTTCCCCTCTTCAGAAGTCGAAATGATTCGACTGCGCACTTCAACTATCCGTTGAGGGAATCAAGTTGACAACCTCCCCAGGAATTCACAGCTGTAAACGGTCGAGGACTAAATACTTCAGCGACCGTGTTCCAGCTAAATGATCCTTGAAATGATATCTGCTCAACGTTCAGTCTTTGCACGTCTACTATGCGATGAGCTCCTCCATTCCTATCGCACAGGACTTCAATAACCGAAGTTCGCCGCCTATCGCTATCGCATGTAAACTTAAACAGTCTTTCACTGTTACCTGAAAGCGGACGCCATTCCACCTCAGTCGGCTATCTTTAACCCACAGTTTTTCGACGATCATTCTTAAGGCTTATCGTCAACTAACGCTGCAAATGTCGACGCATCTTATTCATTTCCTTGCAGTTAGGCAGCTGGCATTTTTGCTCCATTATACCCAGCGACCCTGGCGAGATCCGGTGTCTTTGATGAACGCCTTAAAGCATCTAGGACCCGCAGCCGAATCTGTAGCTGCTCAATGCACCGCCTGTCTGATTTTTTATCGCACTGCTTGTCTACTTCGGAGTTCTTAGTTCCTCGGATGGTTTTCTGTTCATAGATGTGCGAAAACAGCCGAATCAGACAAACGTATTCGACAGCCAAATTCGGGTTTGTGGCCTTGCGTCGGACGGCCATTCAGCTGCAGCCAAAAATCGCATTAAAAACGAGACGCATGGTTCGATTCGACGTGCGTGGTCCAGGCATGATCTGACAGTTCTGGACAGGAACTGCGGCCAGCGGCAGCCTACTCCAACATGGTCGATCTGACTCAGACAACCTGTCGGGTTAGAACGCCATGTCGCTGTGCAACGCGAACTGTGTCGGAAATTCGTAACAGACAGAAAGTAGGGTTATCGTCTTGCACAGAATTAAGAAGTCTTTACCCCATTTATCTGTTCGCTTGAGCAGGGCAAGGCGCATTCGCCCAACCCTAAACCGGATTCCGAAAAAAGCACATAAGGTTTAAACCAACTTGTTTGCCTGTAATATTCACCTGCTACATACTTGCAATGGTCAGGAGCGTTTAGCTCTTCCGAACTGAAGCGAGTGAACAGAGAGACAACCGGTAAAAACCTTATCTTAATCAAACACATTGTCACCCGTGCTGCTCAGGTCTGTTGGGATCGATATGCTTGAGCTAACAAATAAACTGTGTTTAACACTAGTATCCTTTCGGACCCCGACTGATCCCTGCAGTCTCACGGCGCACAAGCATAAACGACTGTTAACTGGGATCCAGTCTAAAAGAGCTGCTTCAGGCTTCTCACTCAAGATTATTCCTACACCGCGCTTCGTCTCCTGAGGTGTGCAGGAAATATCTTGTCGAGAAATTAGGCGCATTTAGTTGAACTACTCTACTCGAATCCTGAATTTGTGTTTCACTGACGCAATAGACATCAATCGAAAGTGAGTCCGTTGTCAGAGGTAAACATGCCTGTTCGCCAGCCTGCACGAGAGTACGCACATTGATGGAACCGAGATTTAGAGGCTGACGAGGCTTGAGAAAGTGTGAGCTAGCAGGCTGAAAATCACTTACTACACTACTTGACAATAAACCGTTGCGAGTATTGGGCGTGTTATCAACAGGAACATTATGGGTAGGCAGAGCGGGCAAAGACATTGGGTTGGAGACAAAAGAGGCTAATTGAATGGAAGAGAGGATACTCTGTGCAGTATCTTACGTATCGCCACTCACCCCGCCAGATGCAATGGGCAGCGTGGTTCTCGTTATTTTGGGCGTCGGGAATTATTTCTGCGCGTTTAGGTCATGGGGATTGATCCACGGGTGCTACTAGGGAGTCCAGCTGCAAAGCAGAAGAACGATTAGGGTTCTCAACCAAAGCATTTGGTTTTGACAAGAACCTGGCCGCAAGGCAGCGGGGCATGGCTGAATGGAAGCCCATCCACTCGAATGAATTATGCTTTCACCCGCTTTTCCGACCGATCTGCTAACTCAAATCAATCCCCAACTGGGAGGAACAAGTGACTGTTTCGTCAGGCCTCTACCCATTGACCTTCCAGGCATGATGGTATCTTCTTGTTGAGATAAGCAAACCCTTATTGCTCGCTGGGTCATTGTGGTACAAAAACCGTTACATCATGACAAAGTGCAGCTTTTTGTGCAGAAGGTTCGGGTTTTAATCCACTCCAGTCCTAAAACTGCATTTCACATTCCGGACGTTCAAAACGCCTACAGCACATACATAGCGTATCGTTTAGATGATCGGGGAAAATTAAAACCTACCTAAGTTTTCAATCAGGAGCACATCATCTGCATATTCCAAGTTAGACAGATTCCTACCTGAGCAAATATTAGTGCCATTATTCTCAAATGGAGATAGGGCTATCTCCATAACATTTCCAATGAAAAAGTTAAAAACAAAAGGTGAAAGGAGACAATCCTGACGAACTTCACTTCTCGTGGTGAACTCTGATGAAAGATCACCGTAGGCAAGAACTGTGCTTCGGTTGTTTGGATGCAGAGATTGCTAAGTGAAATAAGTATGCCTAACCCACCACTCAGTAAAATGCAGCGCCTCAAAAAAGCAAAACCTACTGAGTTGAATGCTGCCTTCAAATCAAGGAAAACAGAAGTCGTGAGCCTAGGGACTGTGCTTATAGTCAAGGATCTCGAATGTTTTCAAAAGGTTGAAATGAACAAGATTATGATAACCCCATGATCGGGCTCTGACGATACACTGGAAGCATTACTGTCAATGTTGGTTTTTTCCTGATAGGTAATGCAACAAGAAAAGGAACAACCACCGAAGGAGTGGATTGGGGTAAATGTATTGGACAAAAGGTCGATGGAATGTGCAAAGGGCAGGTACTCAGTGTTTGAAAATAAGAAACGAAAAATGGCGTCACTACCTCTGAAGGAGCAATTACCAGCATAAACGCAATGGTCAGAGGAAGAAAGTTGAAGACTCAATAACCTAGATTACAGAGCGCAATTAGGAACGTCGAGTTGTGGTATTCAGCAGGTGCCAACCGACTGGTGAACAAAAGGACAGGCGTCTGGTTTTGGAAAAAAAGAAGAGGGTATAGTGTAGTTGGGATATTGGAGGTGGGAGGTCTAACGAGGGATAAATTTGGGTTTCGGTCAAAAAAATAAGAGAAGGTTGCAGAAACTGGGAAACAGAATGAACTACAGTTTAGTCCTCTAATGTAAACGAGGGGAACTCGGTCTTGGTAGCATTGCAAGTGAATAGACTGAGTTTGAAAACCAAAATGAATATGGTTGTGCAACAAAATGATTAATACCAGAGGAAACTGGCAACCCCGGTATTGAACTCGTCCTAAGGAACATCTTTCAACTTACAGTATGTCGATGATGTCGACTTAATAAAGGAAAACATATATGTAATCCGATATGACTGAGGTACTCGGGTTTATTCTGCACACTATCTTCCAAACAGGATATATATATTCAGGAAGGACATGGACGTCTAACCGTGTGAAGAACTTATGGTGATCGGCTAGGCATTTGATAACCTGAGCACCTGAGTATTAGTACGGATAAAAGTAGGATTGGAGAACACGTAAGATTGCGAATAAAAAACGGTAAAGTAGGTACCTCGAACCTGCTACACTCCGAGTGCAGCCATACATGCACTGCATTCCTTCAAACGCAGTGCATGGCGCTATGCCACCCAGTTTGTCCCTAGGCTACAAAAAAGTGGGCAGTTGCAAAATTGATGGTTCGTTGTAAATAACCTGCACCCTGATTCACTAATTAAACCGCCATTGAAAATCAGCCGCATTACTGACGATGAGCCTGACTATTATAGTCCATCAAGAAATCAAACCAGTGTTCTATGTTCTGTTCCTTAGGCTGGATGAGGATTTTTATTAAAGATGAACGCGCCAAAAGTCAAATTGCCAACTTGTCGCTCAAAAGAATGGATTTAGTTGCATAAGGGTTGAAGCTGTAATCATAGAGACAGATTGCAACCTAGTCCTAAGAATGTGGGGTACCATGGTATTGCTACGGCGTTCCCGGTAAGCGTTGCATCTTGCGTCCCAGCCACTGAGCAGAAAAATCATCAGGCCGAAACCCCACTATCAAAAGGCTACTGATAACATCTGTTGAAAAAATGGAATATTCAGAGAAGAAGGCAGCAACACCATCATAATATGGACGTTACGAGAGCACCTCAGAAACAAAGCCTGTCCTCAATAAGTCCGTCTTCTGAAGTTCAATTCTCGGTGTGCTAAGGCCCCGAATGACTTCACCAAAGTAAATATGTATATATTACGTTTCAAGTACTGATTATGTGCCACTGAGACCATGGTAAAAAATAATGCGATGGATAAAGTGGTGTTTAGCATCTAAAAAAACCTGAGTACTTTGAAGATTTGCACATCGTCTGCTATCTGACGCCATTCATGGAACCCATTTTGAATTCTTGCTATAACCCTGCACAAAAATGAACTAAAGGGTCGGTTTTTGGTTCTCATTATTTAAAATCCAGGTCTACGGGAGAGCGTAGAAAAACCAGGGGACTTGGGACTAGTATCCCAATCCGCAAACGTTTGATAGAAATTTCAACGCTCGCCTCGGTTACAGCAAATCGGAACATAAGAATCTCGGCTTGCACTCCTCTTCTTAGGTTGTATGTTCATCAGGAAAAATCAGTCACAGCCTTAATCAACGGCCTACCACAATAGCTGTGTAACACTGTTGCTGATGACCTACTGGGAATTCTTGGGAGACAGAATCCCATGAAGTCTTCGACACCGTCTTTACTTTTCCACTACCTATCATTTGGTGAGCATGACATCAATTATGAACAAGTCTGTCGAAGAAATACACGCGCCGCATTCCAGAAGAATTTTGATTAATTCAGTCGTGCCAGAAGAATGGCCGCTGTGAGAAGATATACGAAGACATTCGGTGTTTGAATACCGTTGTCTTCTTTTCGGTAGAATATAGTGGGGGAATTTTGTGAGTAACTCAGGGGTTAAGTGCAAGGTAGTGGGCCCTAGACGTCAGCCTTTAGAACAAGTATTTCATCAGAATAGATTAAGGTGATTGAGATGTGTTTACAAATACCCACAGGACGACGATCTTGTGCGCTGTTCTACGAGCCAGGTAATGATTAAGGGATAGTTCGAGATGGCCGGCTGATGACATGTCAAAAGAGTATGAAAACTTTTACTTATGGACTGTCTCGCGTAGGTTCAGTTGGACTGCCGGATTGAGGTCCGTGAGATCCCCAAAGAAATGGTTGGAGACAGCGTGTAATATGGCCTATTGCCCCAATCAATGGCATTCTGGCATTAGAAAACTGTTGTTTTATTTTTTAATCAATCTTTCCATGATTCTTGTTTCCTTTTACGACGGTGCCGTAAGGTAGCTACCAAGACGAGATCACGCTGGTGCACGCTTAATGGCAGTAAAAGCCGAAACGAACTACGTTGCATTAGATCAATGAAGTTGCAAGATACCTACAGGTTGTTTTTTCTTGAAACTGCCTCATAAAAAGGCGCTTTTTGATATGGTACTCAACCGACGACTGCAACATGGTTCCAAAGTGAGACTAGTCTGAGGTAAAACGGTTCAGTTCGGTTCAGTTTCACAGTAAACAGAGCCGAGAACACTACGTACTGAATCCTCGCGAGAAATCATCTCAGGATCACCCGCCTATGCGATTTAAGGCGTTACCAATAAGTAGTGCAAACAGTCCTCCTCTGTAGATACTACAAATATAAATATACATATATATTTCATATTCCGGTCTGAAAACAGTCATGGTGCCAAAGCAACAACAAGTCAATGGAACTACACACTAGGAGCACAACAGAGAAAAACAACGCAGTAACAAACCACCGGTGTTTTGCGTTTTCGCCGTACAATTGTGACTTTGTTTGCTTTCGAATCATTTTCAAAGAGGGTTGAGTTCTACAAACAGGCCAAACAGCATTTGCGCCACTGACTACGGTTCCGAGCCATATCTCTCAGCGTCTCCAACCAACAATACTGCTCAAATCTTGGGCTCCAGCAAAGAAGGCAGGAAGCACCGACCAAGACAAAGTCAACTTTTTCATACCTCTAGGCCAAGTCATAAACCGACCGCCACGTCGCTTCTCCCATCCTTGCGCACGAAACGCTAGACAAAGGACAGACACACACAATACGTGTTCAATTCACCGAAGGCGACGCAGAGCGATGATCTTAGTTAGAGGACAACTGTCCGCACCCAACACACGACGNTGAAAGATTGATGGGTGAGTCGAATCAGATAGCTTATCGCAATTCAACTGACGCAGCAGCGTGAGCTTTAGGCGCCCACCAAGGCACATGAACAGCTTAGTGCATACTAAATTCTGGTCGGAATCGAAGAGAGTACTCCAGTACGACGGGCAGTCTAGTAGGCAGCCCCGTGAACTGCAGCTATTGGCGATGTGATCAATTTGGGCCCACCGCTGACCCAAAGAAGGCGGACGCCAGGTGGTGTAAAGGCGAGTGGAACATCTGAAGTTGTTATATGCATGAAACAATTGATGGCCTGATCACAAGACAATTAGGCGTTCCCAATTTTCAGGAAGACAAGAAAAGAGACAAAGGAACCTCTTGGATGTGCCTCATACGAAGAAAGACTTTCATCAATAAAGCAATCCCTGTGTAAACCGAACTGGTACCCTTTCGTGAAGTACATGTGGAAACGTGAGTTAGCAGATGCCATTTTTGCACAAAGTTCCCCAAAAATGGGCTTTTTCGAATGTTACTGGTATCCGTAGGCGGACACAGATTCTCTTATTTCTGCCGAAATTAAAATCCATATTAGTAGCTGAAGATCACAATTCTGACGTTCACCAATCGTGCATGGATATTCCCTGAAGGTGACGGCGTTCGCCGGCGGATACCATCATGCTGCTATTACGCACAGAGAGAATTATACTTTCAAAAATACAACTTATAGAAGCAGCTGTAACAGCCTAGTGAACGTGCATCAAAATCTAGTTAAATTATATTTTGATTTAACATTAAAATAAAGGATCACCTAATTGAAGAATGTTATAATATACAAAATATCCCGCCAAATACCGGTGGTTGCCATTTGGCAAAGACGAACCTAAACTTGCGCCACCTACAGGTCTGCGTCTGCTGATGTCAAGATCACCAAGGTCAACAAATTGCGGCTAGTCCGTTAAACATTTGTAAAAAAGGAGGGTTATTCAGTTATGCGATTTATTCATACCAACACTAATCTAACGCGTAGGTTTAGTTGGAGTTAAGTTCATTTGCTTTCATTGAATTTGAATGCAGCGACAAGGGGGCAGTGGATTTTGGCGCCGGTACATCCGCCTCAGCGAATCGGATTAATTACAGAGATTTTTATGCCTACTCAAACGGTAATCTTCCGATTTGCCTTTCGATATGCGGCCGTTATTCTCATGCATCGGTTTTGCACAAACCACACCATTTTTGGTCAGTCCACCCATAAACAGTATACCAACTGAAACAAATGTAACTAACATTCGCGTGCTTTTCTTTGATCAAGCAGAATGAATTCGGTTTCCATACTGCGACGTTAACTGCCAACAGTAATTTCCTTTTTTTCTTTGTATATTCCCTGAAATCGAAAATCTCGTATAACGGCTGCCAAACCTGGAAAATTGAGGCCTCATCCCCGTCAGTCGTAGCCAATTCTGGTACACGAGTGTGAAGTTCTTCCATCCTTGCCGTTGCTTCCTCGTCCTACTGTCACACAGCAGAGTGGCATTTAGCCTAAAGCGGTCCAAGCCCGTACACAACGCACTCCGGTCACCACTCGTTTAAACACGCCAACCCGCACATTAGCATCCACGCCTCTAATCCAGCAAGCAAATCAACCTGTATACCACAAAGGTCTAGCAACCTGGGCAAATATGATTCGAGCAAGCCATCCTGGCATAAGATTTGCAAAGTTGGGGATCCCCAAACACGCTTGCCAACTAGCCTTCACTCGCAATCTCCCCGTGTTTGGCCTATGGCAATCATACTTGCACTGTTTTCCGGGAACCCAGTTTCTAACTACTTTAGAGATTGTCATCAACCGCTTGAATTCTAACCGCGTACAAACCCAACTTATTTAGATGGATTCTCACTGTTTCCGTGCTTTTACCTACTATAGTACCTCCACGACTTGGCCACAACTTCCTTCATCCAAATTTTATTGCAGGACTTAGTTCAGCGTCACCTCACATAAACTACCTGAGAAATTGCAGTTGCCTGTATTTCGTCTTCTGGCTTTGCACTTTTAATGTATCTCCGAGCTCAGCTCCTTTTGTTCCGCGCATACTCCGAATGCCCCAACTACCATGCGCCGTCTTTATCACCGCTGCAAGTTCCAGAGTAATCGTTCACTCAAACAAACGCGTGTGTGCCTGGTGGCATACATTTTTTGGGCTTAGTACAAAGCCCATTACACTAACCCCGGATTGGCAGTTCCGCACTGACGGTGTCACCAGTGGATCAACTTTGGTCGTCGCAAACGGCTGATGCTAAATTCCCCATACCGGAAACCTGTCAAACCCCTTTCAGTAAGTCCCAAACTTTTTCCATAACCCAGCGTTTCAATCCAAAGATACTGAAGCCTAGGCAGTATCTCGCCGGCCGGTGCATACAACCCGAATAGATTTACCATTCACCTCAGTTGTACGCTCTCTAAGCCCCTGTTGCATCTGCTGACTAGTTGGCCAGTGCAAAACCCACCTTCAGGATATCACATAACTTTTAAGGTTGCGAAAAACTCCCTTTAATCTTCCTGGAAATTCCTCTTTAATTCATAGTGGGAGACAAGATTTCCGGCAGCCCGCAAAGCCCACGATACGGTTCTGGTCGCAGAAACCTGGTAAAACGACCAAAGCTCGCCTTTTCCGTTGGGTTGCAACTCCCACAAAACCGCATAGGTGGTGGTCGAGTAACCTTTTTCACTTCCTTGATCGATGAAGTAGCAATATACATCAATTCTCAGGAAGGGAGCAGTGGCCAGCAAAGTGCTGCCTAGTGAAACAATCGACTGGCCGTGGGAGGTTTCGAACGCGCGACCGTCAATCCCAAACGCCAGCACCTTGTCCATTTGGCCACCGCTTACATAAAACGGCATCGAACCATTTCTATCTTCTAATACCCGCTGCTTGATTCCATCCCGACGATCTCTGGGTTCACAATCATTCAGCCGGGCCCTCAGCTTGCATCAGGGATGATTACCTACTACAAATTTGAACAGTTCCAATATCTCTTGTCTCACTTATGACTTTCTTTTACCCCCCTTGTCTATCCTCCAGTCCTCGGATATTGTCAGGTGAAGTCAATGCCCCCAAAATCTGTTGGTCTCCCAGTCGACTCTACCAGCCCTGCTCGACCTACTTCCTGCTATGCTCGCCGGAGGACAGACTCAACTTGTGACCACACCCGCAATGTTTCGTAATAGTTAAGACCTATATTCTTACATAGAATGCACTATTTAAAGGTCCCGGTGATAAAACTCATCCTCGGGACTCAACAATAGTTTGTCAAATGCGGCTTTTAATTTCCCAGCAAGTTTATCGGCCATATTATGCTCTTTTCCCTAAATATGAACATAATGGGACGAAATCCTTGGCACCACGCGAATTATTGAGCGGTCCAGCTTTTTCTGTCGCCTGATCTGCCGAGTGAGCAAGAGGATATTCACGACAATCTTGTATCTACCAATAATCATTTATCCACCACGACCACCCAACACATGCTTAAAATCGCATCAAGCTACGGATGAAACTTTGAATAACCGGAAAACTTTTCATAAAACGGACTTCTTCCATTTTGTGCATCTTCCAGATGTGCACTCGAGCCCTTGCCCCATGAGGCTTTTCTGAAAAAATTCTCTATTGATAAAATGCGAGATTCCGCTACCATCGTCTAACGCGAACATCACCCCTCTAATTTTCCCTTCGACATCCGCGGCTATCATCATACCAGCAATTGCTGTCAAACCTTGTATCACTTGCATTGTTGTCCTACAAAATCTCTTCCTTCGGCCAAATGTACCAGTGCTCTCTCATCTCATTCTCAAATTGTAAACACTCTCAGCCTCTGTACTCCATCCGCTACGCATTTTCCTATCGTCTTGTCTTTAACATCTCTGATCGTATTCCTGTGAATGACCTTAGAGATTAACTCATAGCGGCCAGCAGCATGGAGCACATACCATGTATAATGACAAGGCTGCGGAAGCGGACCCAGCGGCATAGCTTCCTCCTCATGGTGCAGTTCCAAACAAAAATTCTAGC
>LUCM01007653.1:339858-377160 GCA_008360955.1 Fasciolopsis buskii
GGCTTGATGCCTGCATAAGATATGATGCCTAGCAGGTTGACCAATTAGCCGCGATAAAATGCCAAAAAGCCGTTTTCACAATACACACGATACACTGCACGTGCACAATCCCAAACGGATGAGAGCTGACCAGTTTTGCGCAGACACACGCGAATTTTCATGACTTCGAGGGAATATATGATGGTTTGAGCTGTGGAGCCAGCCAAAGAGCCCGAGACATACTTTGCCAGAAGGAAGCAGTCTTCCAGAGTCGTTTCAAAAGGTCCACTTTCGGATGAAAGCATTCGTTTATAGTGTTCATACGAACCATATTCCAGTGCCGTTTCAGGAGCAATTTTCAACACGCTTATGCCGTTTCCACGCCACAGAGACAGCCAACCACCTTCGCGAAGCGTGTACCGTTAGGCTTCAATAAACCCAATCCCTTTGTGTTTATATCCGCGAACTTGGCGCACTAATTTCAGCCGATCAATGGGCGCATTACACGCGCGAAAAACCGCACCGGCAGCAGCGCCGTCAGTCAACTGCAGGAGGAGTTGTTTTCCCGGGTTCTTCCCAGCAAATTAATAATCTCCTGGCACACCAACCGCCGCTTCACTACCAACAGCCAAGCAACTGTCATGCCTCCAGTACCAGAAGATTTTTGCCATATCTTCAGCGGAATGATACAGCAGTAACTCTCTCCAGTCACCATAGCTGATACTAAAATTCCCACGTTGATCCACTCGTCGTACTAGACGTTCAGCTTCATCGTTGCCAATGGACATCCGAAAATGCTTGAAGGTCTTACAAATATCGTCTCTTGTTACATGATCACATTTATTCTGATCCGAAATATCAAACACTATTACTAGGTGTTTGTCGTGCTCCAACACATAGTTCGCGAATTCATGGTATGTTATAAAACCACATTCAGTGGCGCCACATCGTAATAAAAATTCTTTGCAACCCCCAAGAAATGCGGTTTCTTCTCCCCGTGAAACTCCTCCAAAACCCTCATAATATATGGACTGCATATTTCCCATTTATGTTGACATCCAAGCACTTGAAGGGGGTCCCCAGCTTCTCCGGATCCAAACAAGATTCAAAAAACAAAAGAATTTGCTCTGATATTGCAAATGAACCGTCTGTCCAGGGAGATTAACGCACTTCTCCATTCTCTTCAAGAGAGGAAGTAACTTCAAGCATTACACTCCACCAACAAGGCTGCAGCTCTGGCAAAACTACTGAGAACTAACAACTCCCTGGTTAGTACGCACATCACGTCTGTCACATTCAGGGGCACGTGCGCAACTGACCCTCCAATGATTTCAGTGGTGTTTAGTGATTATTCCTCCGCCTTTGTGTCAACTGACGACAGCACTACTATACCGGACATTCTGCCGGTCTCCTCTGCATCCCCTTCAGGATTCTTCTTCCATCCAAGTAATATTATACCACTGCTGTCTAAAATGAAACCGTCTTCCTAAGTTGGACCGTACGACCCTCCCCCAGTCCCCTTCCAATTTTGGGGTGCAGACATTCCTATAGTTTTACCCGATCTATTTAATTTCTCCCTAAATTGTGGCACTTTCTCCCGGCAATGGAAATTTTCTGTCATTGTCCCGATTCACAAAACTGTTCAAAGCAGGACCCATATAATTACAGACCCGTCAATTACCCGCTAGTTGTCTCTCGGATTATGGAAAGAATAATAAAAGTAAGCTAACAACTTACTCATTAGATCATGACCTCAGTAACGCCGACCAATATGGTTTCCCTCAAAGTAAATCATGTTCTACATGCATGACTGATTTCCTAAACATGTAAATGGAACCCTATTCAAGCCTCGTACGATTACTAGCGGGGGTTATTTAAGGAAGCATACCAGGTTCAACACTGTTTCTGGCGCACATGAACGACATATTTTACATCATTGGGCATGGTATTTCCTTTCTGTTTGCAGACGATATAAAAATTCTATACACGTTTCCACCTCGTGACCTTAAAACCATCATAGGTAAAGTAATGATGATGCGTCGCTTGATTCATGGTGCACAGCTTGGTTGATGAAATTTTACGCCCATAACTGCAGCATACTCGCATACAAATTCCAAATTCCCGCAGGACTCTTGGAAATTAACAAAGAAGTCATTCCTTCTGCTCACATTATCAGAGACACGTTCAAATCCTCAGAACACAGCCTGATACAAGTTGCAAAATCTAGGAGACTACTTGGATTGGTGCACAGAATCTTTAGAAACCAGGAAAGCAAGTTGTTAATATATAAAACGCAAGCGAGAACTATCCTGGACTGCTGTTCCATCGTGTATCTCAACATGCAGCGGAGTGACAGACTCGAGATTGGGAATGCTCAACGGATATTTACAAAACGATTTTTGGGCTGCTCCTCCTCGGTGAACTACATGGAACGTCGCATAAAACTACACCCCATCCCTTATGGCTGCGTTAAGTTCACACCAACTTCTACTATTTTCGTAATATTATTGGTAAGAATGTGTGCATCCCCGCACCCAAAGTAAGGAACAACTTTTCCCATGACTTGCGTCGAGCTGAGTTTCTGATGTCATTTCCCATGTCGAGGATAGCATTTAGGAAGAGCTTCTCTATCACATATCATATTCCTCCCTATGGAATAAACTACCCCAACTTAAAAGATTGGTTTCTTCTGCCTCCGTTACCTTCAAAAACGAAATTATGTAGGCATAACGGTATAAAACTTTTTAAACTTCCGCGGCCCTTATACCCTGATAGGAAGAGACTATGAGTTGGGCCTAGGGTGCTTCGTAATACAACGGTCGAGATCTTGTCTCAACCCACTCAACAAGGTCTAGCCACATAATCCGATGCACAATGCTTGCGATTCCCTGAGCGGACAAGTCCTCCCGACTGCACAGATTTACTGCTGGAACTGCCCGCCCGTGTCTAACATTCCCGCCGCGTTGACATCCAACTGCCACGAAGAAACCCACACTTAGATTCCCGTTCCAGATGCGGCTCCCACTGTCTACCGCGAACAACGATTTTTGCCTCGGCAATCGCGGCTATCACTTTGCCAGTAATTGCTATCAGCTAAGTCCTCAAACGCAAACAAAGAAGCAAAAAAACCGTTTTTGTTTCACACTGGCTCACTAGCGTTAGATATATTATTCAACGCATATCATATCAATCCACAATTTTCTCAATGCCGGCGACGTTTCCATTCTTCGTGTCTCCAAATAATGGTTGACCAAAACTCTTCATCGGTGTTCTTCTTCCCTCCGAATTTTCAAATTGCTTCCAAATATATTCATGGCTCAACTATGCATGGTTAAATGACCGACGTTCTTTTTCATATAAATTTTTATACGGGGCATCTATCGCCCATCAGTACTCTTCCCGTTAGCTGTTTTGGTCCTTTTTGACAAGTATTTTAATTTAACTCAAGGTCTTTTGAGACTTCTTTCATGACAGTTTAGCATTCATGTCCATCTTGTAGACCCGTAAGATCCGAATTCTGCAGACACCTCCACACCCGACGCTATTTTCTAACTGAACTCCGCGCCTGCGGTGCGCAACACTGGTGCGTGCAAACAACTTTTTTCTCTTAGTATGTCAGTTTTGCTCTTTTCAGTCATTTTTTAACCAAATGTTTACTTGCGTGTTCAATGTGACTTGCAACGTCAATGCAACATTCGATCATGCAACCAAGAATGCCTGTCGAAGTATTCGAGAAATATGCCGGTATATATTGGCTTTCATCGTGGTAATTACACACCAATTATTCTACTCCCAAATGCATATGCTGGCAGATTTCCCTGACTAGAATGCAGCCCGAATGTTGGTCAAACCGAATTCCTGCGGCATCAGTATGTGAATAGAAACGTCTTGCCCCACTCACTCACTGACGGTGGACCTTGGCAAAGAAGTCTGGATGCAGTTGCTTTTTTTAAATAACCACTATCAGCAGCAACTAAGCGCAAACAAAACCCATTGACGTTTGGAGGGTATGGTGACCACAACGCCTGGTCGCAGGTCTACTGGTTCCGTACATCAATCCTCATGTGCTGATTGAGCAATACCGCTGTCGCTATCATAATGTACGGATTTCGGGTCGTTCAGTGATTTGCCCCATTAAATGATACCTGAACACCCGGGCAGTCTACACCGCACACGCTCATCTTGAATGGAGACGGAACAGGTACTCAAGATAATTCTGTGCAAGGGTTAACCAGTGGTATCCACAGTTCGCCGGAATGCGAAATAATTCATGAAATGACCAATATGGCTTAACCGCTGTCCACATTCAGTTATATTTTTGAGCTGCACAGCAACAACAGTGGCAAAGGCGGTAGCCACCACATTAACTGTAGCAGCGGAATCAGCCGGTGCTATGACTCCTCATTTATTATCCACAGGCACATCTTCAAGTCAGCATCATCCCCATCTACGCGGGCTTAGTTTCAATCGTTTGGCTGTGGATGCCGATGTGGGACATTGTGTGTCTGGTGTTACGAATTCTCCAACGGCCATTAGTGGCAGTGGTGGTACTGGCGGTTTGTTTGTGGCAGTTTACAATAGACTTTCGTGTGCTATTTTTCCGCCGATGACGGTGGTGACCGACAGCAACAACGGGAAATATTCGCGCACAACAAAAAAGAACACAGTTTGTTCCACTTAAGATCTAAGAGCGAGTGGCGACACATTTTTTGCCCGTAGTGTCGGTTCTATCCCCGGACAGCATTTCACTAGTGTTGACGGCCATCAAAGTAACAATGAAGATTTTCTGTTATTCAGCTGCATTGTGACCACCACAGACGCCGCAGCAACTTGTCCTCCTAGTTGTTTTCGTGGATGTTTACATATCCAAGGCAGCGTCCTGGGCCCCCTGCTCTTCCTGTTGTACGTTAATGATGTCTTCGATGCTATTCAAAATGGCACTTCGTTTCTCTTCGCAGACGATATCAAAATTGTGTATACCTTTCGCCCTGAAGCTTTAGAATTCACCATACGTCACATATCACAGGACTTAGCGTCACTCAACTCCTGGGCAAACGACTGGATGATGAAATTTTCCGCTGAAAAAAGCAGCGTCATGGGGTACAAATGCGTTATACCCCTAAGTGAATTCAAGCTTGGAACCCAATCCATCCCCGTTAATTGCCAAGTCCGGGACCTTGGCCTAAATTATTCCTGCACCCTAAACTTCTCGGAGCATGCTCTCGTACAGGTGGCGAAAGCAAATAAATTAGTGGGGCTGTTACACCGAACTCTGAAGTTGAACGAAAGCAAACTACACCTCTTAAGGACCCACGTCAGACCCAGTCTAGAGTATTGCTCTCTAGTCTGCTCTAACATGAGGCAGTGCGACAGAGTTGCGATTGAAAACGTCCAGCGTGCATTTACCAAGCAGTTAATTGGCTACTCTACAAGCCTAAATTACAGGGAACGCTGTGATTCGCTGAAATTAGATCCTTTGTGGCTCCGACGCATAAGAGCAAACCTGGTACTCTTTAACAATATTATCACAGGGGACAAATGCGTCTCTGCACCTCGTGTTAGAAACCCACTCCCGTACTCCCTCCGAAATGCGGATCCTATTATAAATCTCCCTGTCCCAAAGACTTCCGTTAGAGCCAAATTCTTTATTGTTAGATATTCGTCAATATGGAATGAACTCCCCCATCAGCTGCGCATTCTGTTACCATTATCTATTGCATTTAAAAACGAAGTACGTAAAGTAGTTACTGTACCCTATCTCATCAATCTATATCACCCATACTCACTTGAGGATCGAGTATATGGAACTGGATTGGGCTTCCGAAAAACGCATTAATGTCACCTTTTCGTTCATTGCGGAAAGGAAAGTAAATCTCCCTACTAATGTCACTAGGAATCAATCTAGTCTCTTCCACTTCAAACAGAGCTCCGACACCAGCTCATGCTACTTTGTTACGTGCAGTTCCACGTCAGATGCTACTCGCCGTTTCTCTGCCTGGAAAATGGTACCTATCGCTAAATAGTCTGACTTCCTATCCATACACCTTATCGTTCTGACTGCGTTTACGGTAGCTCACCCATAGCCCTCTCTCACCCACTCACCTTACTAATCCCAACACCGTCGCCAACACGGTGTGGCAACCATAACCTGCAACTGTATTCTAAAAAAAGAAAAACATTCGCTATCACCCGCACCCTTACTTTTCATTAACTCTTTTCTTCATGCAAATGACTGGCCTGTAGAAATCACCGTTTCGGACAAACCCAAATGATGCCCCCCAGACGAAATAAGGCAAATGTCTTGGATTCTCTCTTTATCATGCCTCATCGATATCTATCCCTTTTTGGCCAATTCAGACTTCAAACTATCGCCGCGCATATAGAGTCCTATGTGGTATCTTCTCTCCCCATAGTGACCGTTTGCATCAGCCAAACCCACTGGCTCCTGACCATTTCTTGTTTCGAAAGGCACGGCCCCTAGAGCGACATATAATCCTTGATTACCAAGTGGAATTTAGTCAATCTCTAGTGCATCCATCTTTGTAGTTCGACCATTATTTAGATCAGCAGCAGTTACTCCCTGTCCGTCCTATTAAATAACGGCTCATTCTCCCTACTCACAGTGTGAACGATCCTACCAAATACCGGTTCATTCTGTCTACTCATAGCGCAGACGATCCACACATTAGACTAGCCAGCCCACCTATTTAAAAACGTATATATATATATGTCTATAAAAAAGAAAACCCAGATACCTCAGTCACCGTCCGTATATTTTAAATTGTACTATGCGCCCTAGTAACTTCTTTCTCTGAGCTGCCTGTAAGATTGATCGCTTCTTAATCTGCAGCTGGCAGCTAGGCCAGACTGCCATCCGTCATTTTTCTCTCTTCTAGGCCTTATATTCCCGTTTAGATGGAAACACACTCCATGCTCTGGCGATTATCCAATCCTGGAAAGACGATGTATCCGTCACCATACCATGCTCAAATTCCTTCCACCACACCACGAGTACGCCGGCGTTACCACAATAGTGCGGTGCGCGCTCATATCCACCGCTTTGGCCGGCGCACATCGGGCGGGTAGCTCGGCTGCAGCGGTGTGCGGGTGCAACTAGGTTGGCGGATTACACCTCCTGCGTTCACTCCAAAACGGTGTTTTTCAGGTTGGGTGGCCAGCACTCGGTCAGCCCCACCCATTAGCACTTGTGGTAAACAGCACTGTAGCTCATAAGTTCATGTGCACCACTTTGTACTGGCTTCCTCTTGCTCCTTCCTGAAATTCTTCTTACAAATCCATACAAAAAGAACTCACGAATGGTCAGCATTTTATTGGCATCTGATATGAACTGACGTTCACAATGCATATTGACACCCGAAAACAGCTGAAAACCGTCGTTTTTCATTAATCTCTATTCTCGTCTGCGGAATTTGGCAATATACCGATGCTCCTGGTAACAGTTCTTCACTCGAGTCCACCAGACATTGACCCATTTGACTCCGGTTCTCCTTCTTCTTTTCCAACGCCACTTTCATCTCTAGACCAAGCTCAATTTATGAACGCAAAATTGCTCGAAACAAACCTCATGTATTAGTATTACGATGGCACAATACCCATCCTTTGTCGCCGCTCTCCTTGCTTAATCGCTCTGCGCCTTCTGAATTTGAGTTTTATACTGCCTTTTTGATATCCAGTCTAGTTTTCGCTCATCTCCATTCCGTTATCGCATCCATACTGATACTCATCTCCACCCTATGACTCTCTTGACTATCGAGTACCCCGGCCAACAGGCGGCGACAGCCTTTGCCCTCCACCCATATTTTGCGCCCGCGATACGCACCTTTGTTGCATTCAAACAATATAACCCGCAGTGTAGGACTGGAATGCACCCACAGAAAAATCTTTGCGAACCATTACCTAGCTTTGAATTAAAGCCCCCTGCTCGGAAAACCATATTGCATTGTATGTTTGGTTTCCGTTTTCCATGTCTTCATTGTGCCTTCCTGGCCTAATTTTAATGTTATCTTGCGCATGACTCTCGTATGTCGAGAGATATACAAAAACAAACAAGCCTCCCAGATCACCAGAGGTCGCTTTCACCCCCTGTCTCTTCGATTCACAGAGTCCGTATTTCCTGTGCATCATCTATGTAAGAAATTGATCTTGCCTTGCGCATGCATCTCGCAATCGAGCAATATACATTATTATTATTATTATTATTATTATTATTATTATTATTATTATTATTATTATTATTTCTTTCATGTTATATGCATTGCGCAGTCCGGCCTGCCCTGAGTTCTCTTCCTTCCTCTCTTGGTCTTGCGGATTCCAACCACCTTTTCAGCGAAATGTTTTTTTATCCTCCCTTGTTTTGTGATTCCGTGTTTCTGTACTGGCCTAGTTATTTCGCATATTCTCTTGTCCGTCGGACGGGAGGCAGGCTGCACAACAAGCAGTCATTTAACTATCCTTTTAGGCGGCTGTTCGGGTGGCTTGTCTTTGAAATTTTTCATTACCGGCACTTTTACTGGTTTCAGAATTGGCGTTAGCATGAACGGTATGGCGGTACATGATAATATATGCCCTCTCTGCTGTATCGTCCAACCAGGCATAGGTATGCGCACACATCAACCACAAACATGTAGTCCACTGTTCTCGTTTCTGGTGCATTATGGTCCACCCTAGGTCTTTCTGTTAGAGCGATAGCACACCCCTGAATTCTTCCGCGCCGATTTTGCTTCTCATCGTTTCGAGACACACTTTTTCCACCGCAAGTAGGAGTCGCCATGCTGGTCGATCTGCGTTAAATGTTTTGATGCAATGAATCGGTCGTATACTCGCTCGTGCTTTCACAACTTACGGCATCTGCTGGGAGCCCGTTCCAATCCAGACTACTCTAATCCAGAGTGCATTCGCACACATATTTAACTCAGGGCTGGCTTGCCACGGCCTTGCACCGTTGCACTGCGGTCGATCTTTCAAGGCTTGAGCAGGCATATCCTCAGAAACAGCGCCGTCAAAGCATTTAGGGAAATTAATCCCTCGGTCAAATAAACCCTAAATGTCCGTCCCTCTATTGAGTACAAATTCGATTTCTCAGCTTCATTCTGTGCTAGTTTTCTATCAGTCTTTGAGTCATTTTAGCGGCTGACTGTTGGATACTCTAAGGGCAGACCATGCCAATTTTAAAAAAATTTGGTTCATACCTGGATGTGGTATTTTAAGGTTGGCTTGGATGTTAACTTGTATGGATGTACGCATACTTTTGGTTTTCCGCTCTATATCGTGAACTTGGTCTCCATTCCATCAATCTCTGCTTCTTGTACAAAGAATAATTATTTAAAGACACTGGGAAAGTGCACACGTAAGACCTACGAGGAGATCGTTTTCCCTTCGTGTACGCGCTTCTCCCCCTTGCAAATCCGCCGGAACTGCAGACCTTCAGTTCATTTGTAGCCTGACCTGGTTCATGGAGGCCTGAAAGTGACGAAAAGTTAGATACGCTGGTCGCAGTAGCTAAAGGATATAGAGGAGCTGAGCGAATACTATCTGGTACCTTGCATTTGGTCGGTTTTATCTATTTGAATACCCTTAAATTTCAACAGATGTTGCTTGAAATTGAGTGACAGAATTAGCAGTGGTAATCAGCCGAAATTCGTCGGGACCAATCCGACCATTTAACAGGTGGAAAGCATTGACCATGGAAGCTTGGTAACTAAGAGCCCTATTTTGTCAAAGACGTGAACGTCCGTAAAAGATTTTCCAATGCCATCAAAGATTGCTCACGAGGGAAGAAACTATTGCGGATCTGTTTCCACCTCCTTTCAGAAAGATTAACTCTAACTTCCTCCGCCCTACTTCTAGTGGCTTTACCGTCCGATTTTCTTACATTGTCTGTTGCCTTCAACCCTTTCCGGTTTGCGAGGATTTATGTTTCCATCATCTGCTCTGCTGGCGCCTTATTTGACCTTCTCACCCCGGGGAGTCACCGCTCTTGTTTGCCGTTCTGCTTCTTCTCCCCAAGTAGAAGAAATTCATCTTAAAGACCATAAAGCTTTCGTTCGTGCTTTTGCTGCCTTGTTGTCAGGAGGACGTTCTGATCACCAACAAGCCTGCCGAGGGATTATTCGTGAACCTTCATTTCTTCTGCACCCAATTTCCCCGAACTCATGAACAATTTTACAGAGGTCTACCAATTTAGTTCTAGAGACGAAATTAGTGATCACTTGGTTATTGATGCCAATGATTTGTGGCAGCACCAGTTCAGGACGTCAGTTTCATGATTGGTGGTAACCGGGCCGAAAAGCGACGGGCGTTTGCTTGACATAAATCTTGTTTTCCCTCACGCTTTGAGCTATGGCCTTATGCCTCAGACGCTTTACGAATGTATACTGTGTTGCAGTGTGTGCGCAACCCACTGTATCCCAGAGTACTGATTCCCACCGGTCGATGCTCTTAAACTTTTTAAACATGTCGAAGGCATTTGACCGCGTTTCCCGCTCCCGGCTTTTGAACAAAATAAGGAATTATAGAATAAGAAATCCACTCATCTTGGCTATCATCCTATATTTTTGATCGCTTTCAGGTAGTCAATATTAACGGTAGTTTTCCCAGCCCTGCGTTATTACCAAAGGGGCTATTCAGGGGCGCGCTCTTGGTCCTCTTCTATTGCTAATATTCATTAGTGTTATCCTTAAAACTATTCGTCATGACAACTCCTGTCCGCTGGTGACATTAAAACACTCTACTCCTCGAAGCTGTATCATTCAACTCCAAGCTTGCATTTATCACTGAAGACCCAGAGTCTCTTGATAACTGATGTTCTAAGTGGCGTATGAAGCTCCCTGCCGATAATAGTTTTATACTAGCACGTCTACCTGCGCTCCCTCTGCGTAAATGGTATGCCAATTTTTGTATCGCACACAGTTAAGGACCTGGGGTTGCAATTCCCATACCCTTTCAACCTCCATGCCCATGCACACTACCAGACGGCTGTAGCTAAACGAACCGCCACAATGATCTATAGAGCATTCCGCATTCAAGATTGCAGTGTTGTCCAGTGCTATGCCTCGAATATTTCCCGTTCAACTTCACACGTATGCGTAAAGTTGCTCAACTCGCAATCGAGAATGTGCAGCGGGCGTTCAATAGAAACGCCCCGGTCCTTCATCTAGGCTAGAATACAGGGCCAGATGCGAGCTTCTTGGACTTGAACTATTATGGCTTCGTTGAATCAAATTGAACCTTGCATTTCTCTTCAATCTTTGCCGGAATAATGTTCAATCTGCTGCAAGTCTCATAAATGACGCTGGTAGTTCCCCAATTCCACTTCGCAGTAGATACTACTCGTTAAGAATACCCCTGACTAGACTATCGATCAGGGCAAAATTCTTTACAGTTGCATACTCTAAACAGTGGAAAAAGCTCACTGGTTCCCTGCGGTTGTGCTCAAATTTAGCCCAGTTGAAATCCCGGCGGGCAAAGTTACTGGATATCCCGCTCTCAATCAACACTTTTGTTCCATGTAGCGCATAAGGAGCTACGATGCTAGCCGGCCGGTGCCGTTTCAGGATCCGGAGAAGCTGGGGACCCCCTTCAAGTGCTTGGATGTCAACATAAATGGGAAATATGCAGTCCATATATTATGAGGGTTTTGGAGGAGTTTCACGGGGAGAAGAAACCGCATTTCTTGGGGGTTGCAAAGAATTTTTATTACGATGTGGCGCCACTGAATGTGGTTTTATAACATACCATGAATTCGCGAACTATGTGTTGGAGCACGACAAACACCTAGTAATAGTGTTTGATATTTCGGATCAGAATAAATGTGATCATGTAACAAGAGACGATATTTGTAAGACCTTCAAGCATTTTCGGATGTCCATTGGCAACGATGAAGCTGAACGTCTAGTACGACGAGTGGATCAACGTGGGAATTTTAGTATCAGCTATGGTGACTGGAGAGAGTTACTGCTGTATCATTCCGCTGAAGATATGGCAAAAATCTTCTGGTACTGGAGGCATGACAGTTGCTTGGCTGTTGGTAGTGAAGCGGCGGTTGGTGTGCCAGGAGATTATTAATTTGCTGGGAAGAACCCGGGAAAACAACTCCTCCTGCAGTTGACTGACGGCGCTGCTGCCGGTGCGGTTTTTCGCGCGTGTAATGCGCCCATTGATCGGCTGAAATTAGTGCGCCAAGTTCGCGGATATAAACACAAAGGGATTGGGTTTATTGAAGCCTAACGGTACACGCTTCGCGAAGGTGGTTGGCTGTCTCTGTGGCGTGGAAACGGCATAAGCGTGTTGAAAATTGCTCCTGAAACGGCACTGGAATATGGTTCGTATGAACACTATAAACGAATGCTTTCATCCGAAAGTGGACCTTTTGAAACGACTCTGGAAGACTGCTTCCTTCTGGCAAAGTATGTCTCGGGCTCTTTGGCTGGCTCCACAGCTCAAACCATCATATATTCCCTCGAAGTCATGAAAATTCGCGTGTGTCTGCGCAAAACTGGTCAGCTCTCATCCGTTTGGGATTGTGCACGTGCAGTGTATCGTGTGTATTGTGAAAACGGCTTTTTGGCATTTTATCGCGGCTAATTGGTCAACCTGCTAGGCATCATATCTTATGCAGGCATCGAGCCAGCCCCTGTCTCTTATACACATCTAGATGTGTATAAGAGACAGGNGACTGGACGACAGCAGCGCCGAACTTGATACTGGATGGAGAGGAAATAAAAATGGTGGACCGTTTCACTCACCTTGGTAGCTGCGTGGCGAACGATGGTAACTCGGGATTGGGGGTAAGTATGCGTATATCCAAGGCTCGGGCAGCTTACGCTGGATTGAAGCACTTGTGGCGTCGGCCTAAGATTTCACTGAAGTTGAAAGGTCGTGTTTACTATGCTGCAGTGCGCTCAGTTCTTTTTCATGGTTGCGAGACATGGGGTATGCGTGTAAATGTTCGTCGGTTAGAGGTTTTCGACAACCGATGTTTACGTAGCATGGCTAGGGTTGGATGGAGTGACCGGGTGAATAATATTGAGGTTAGAAGTCTGGTACTGGGTGCCACTTCTGAAAATAGCTTGTTTCAGCGTATGAAACTTAGTAGACTACGCGGGTTCGGTCACGTGTTGCGTATGGCGAACACTCGTCTACCATATCGTGCCCCATTTTGTGTTCCTCCCAAGGAATGGAAGAAGCCATGTGGAGGCCAACAGATGACGTGGCAACATGGGATGAGAAAATGTACAGCGAAGTTAGGTAAAGTAGGTGTCTCACGCCTTCGTGGTTGGGGTCCGAAAGATTTGTCGACTTGCTGGCTGGAGACACTGAAAGATATGGCAGTGAACCGCGAGTAGTGGCGATCGTGCTGTCATTTTCTATCGAATCAGAATGATTGAAAACACGTGCGTTTGTATAGTTAGACTGTGTTCCGTGCGTTGGTTGCAACAGAATCTCTTTTCCCGCCTGTGTAGGTCCACTCCCTGTTCCCCTTGGATATTCACTTTTTATATAAACGTGTAACTCTTGGGCAAGGCAGCGGTCAGTGAGGCTTGCCTTGCTGTTTAACGCTGAACGATGATGATGATGATGTTGATGCAAACGTACCGATTAGTCAAGGTCAGCAAGGACATATTACCTCATTGCTTATACGCAAACGTTCATCCGTTACGCTGCGCTTTCTTGGGTGACGCCGATCGTCTTGTGTCAAACTCACCGTGATAGGTCCAACGGCCCACTGGCAGTCTCTCCGCGTCGTGCCCAACGAATGAGCACGCGTGCAATATATGGATTCATGGTAGTGGCTACTGATTACTGAACGTGCACGTGCATGACGACTGAAAGCCCATCAACACGCGCCCACTACAGAGCCGTGAACAGTCCGCCTCCCACGAGGAGTCGTGTTTTGCAGATAAACTAACTTGTGTTCTGGTAGATGGCCCTCTGCAGCACTCCTGGAAAACTGACTAATTCAACTTAACAATTAGGCTTCCACACCTAAGGGTAAAAAGTATCTACGGAGTTCTTTCACAATGCTGCGCCGTCTAGTCTCGTCTTATTCATCGGTGCGCCGTAGTATACGGGAGGAAATTCACATAAAGATTTTCTCACTGGGATAAAAATGCTTTAAGTGCCGATTCTCTACCTCATAACTGTTCGTCGCAACTATGGAAAAGTAAAAAAACACTCAAACCTGTGGTATGCCTGCAAGGCAGCCAGGCACGTTGGAGGTGAGCTAAATCCGCTGGACAACGTCTGCCGACTTCAGCTTTAGAATAATCGAAGTTTTCCCTCGTGGACGCCAATACACAGTTATCTGTTTATTTAGGAGTGCCAAAGTACACACTCGCCGCGGATCAGCTGGTGTAGCGCCCGCTGACAATACTTCCGAGTACATTTCTACTAAATTCCGATAATTGTCCGGTAAGAAGCAGCCACACCATATCATCTCCTCTCGTTCTAGTAGCCGCAGGTTACATTGTCACAAACCACGCCGTTGCCGCCGTCCATCAACTAAAACTCACGCATAAGAATTATGATGTCTCATTGTAGCTGGCCGGATGAATTTTTCATGACACATAGGCAAACCCTTCTACCATAGCCAAAAATTTCCATGGCGCTCATCAATTGCGCCTCTTGGTCTGCGATCAACTTCAAATTGCGCACGAAATAACGTTCGTGGGCCTCGTGGAAAAAATGTTTCTGTTCGTAGCTGTTGCGAACAGCCGAATCAGACAAACGTTCGACAGCCAATCGGATTTGTGGCCTGCGTCGATGGCCATTCAGCTGCAGCAAAATTCGCATTAAAACTAACGCATGGTCCGATTCGACGTACGTGGTCCAGTATGATCTACAGTTCTGGACAGAACCGCGCCAACGGTAGCTAACTGCGATATTGTCAATCTGACTCAAAGTACCTGTCGAGCTGGAGCGCCATGTCGCATTGCGACGCGAACTGTGTCGGAAATTCGTACTAGACAGGAATAAATGATTATCTGCACAGAATTGGAGAAGTCTTTCTCCGTTGTCTGTTCGCTGTGCAGGCAAGGCGCATCGCCCACCTAAACAGGACTCCGATGCACTCAGTCTTCCAACTTGTGCATTAAAGTCACCTCCTACCACTACAATGTCAGAGCGTTTGCTCTTCCGAACAAGAGTGACGAGGTTATCGTAAAATTCGTCTTTCTCCATATCAGTGCTGCAGTCTGTTGGAGCGTATGCCGAGATAACAAATAAATTACGCTTAACACTACTATCCTTTTGGACGCCGACTGATCCCTGCAGTCTCATGGCACACGAGCGACTGTTGACTAGGATCCAATCTAAAAGGGCTGCTTCAGCCTTCTCACTCAAGACTATTCCTACACCACGTTGACCCACAGCTTGAGCTGCTTCGTCTCCTGAAGTGCGAAGAAAATATCTTGACGAGACGTTTGGCGCAGTTAGCTGAATTACTCTACTCGAATTTCGAATCCTGAATTCGTGTTTCACTCACACAGCAGACATCAATCGAAAGTGAGTCCACTGTCAGAGCGAAACACGCCTGTTGGCCAGCCTGCCTTAAAGTGTTCACACTGAAGGCATCGAGATTCAGAGGCTGACGAAGCTTGAGAAAATGCGAGCTAGTAGATGGGGAACAATTTGCTACACTATTTGACAATGAACTGTTGCAAGTATCGGGCGTGTTATCAGTGGGGACACTATGGGTAGGTAGAGGGAGCAAAATGGTTTGGTTGGAGACAGAAGAGACGGGTTGAATAAAAGAGAGGGAACTCTGAGCAGTAGCATACTTATCACTACCCACCCCGCCAGCGCTAGATGCAATGGGCAGCGCGGTCCTGATTATCCTGCGCGATGACTGATGCAGCATGGAATTATTTGTAGGCGTGTAACTCATTAGGATTGATGGACGGGTATCGCTAGGAAGTCCAGCCGCTAGGCAGAAAAACGATTAGAGTTCTCAACCAAAGCCTTTGATTCTCACAAGAACCTGACCGCAGGGCAGCGGAGAATAGTTGAGTGGGCGCCCATCTACTTGGATCAATTATTCTTCCACTCATTTTTCCGACTGAGCTGCTAACTCAGATCAACCCCCGACTTGGAGGACCAGGAGACTACTTCGTCGGGCCTTTACCCATTGACCTTCCAGGCATGATTGGATCTTCGGCTTGAGATAAGCCATCCTGTATAGCTCGTTGGATCATGGAGGCACGCAAGCCGTCACACCACGTCAAGGTGTAGTCTCGTTGTGACGGAGAGCACTTGCTTTCACATTCAGAAATCCCTTTAAACAATTTACCAGTCGACCACAATTAAGTACATAATTTGCTAAAGATAATGCATCAACTTGCCAAATTTACTCCTACAACAACTCTCATTTTACTACAAAAACCAACATTTCAAGCTGGATAGCTCATCACTGTCGATGGATGTTTGGATGTGGTCAGCATCCCCGAAAATCAAAATGGCCATATGACGGACAGATAGGTTAAACTAAGATGAAAAACAGTATGGCACTATAACGGGATGGAAACTGGTCTAAATCAAAACACATGGCATGTGATTGGGGTAAGAACGCAGTAATTAAGAAAGTCGAATGGCCCGCAGAATGCTGGACAAGGAGGTATAGAGAAACAGTCAGGATTTCGCAAGACTGCTTAACTAATCAGATTTTGTGGAGAATCGCAGAAGCAGAGACAATGAAACTCACAAGAACGCTCACTGCATTGATAGGAGGCTGGGAATGAAATGGACTGGGAGGTATGACGGGTAAAAAGAGGTGGTGCAAGAAGAAAAATCAGTCCTTCAATGTACTTGCTGTGAATGTCCTCTTTGTTGTCATTTTTCATGTTGAAGATTTTGGTATTGGCTGGCAGCAAAGATCTAAAAGTTGTGGGGTTTTGCATGTCATTCTAGTGGTATTGTTTTGGCCAGTCGTAGTGATCTATCTGGATAAAAGTACAAAAGGCAATCAGTGGCATTTTTCGCATTGCATTTGGGTAAACGGACCGGCACTGGAGCCCCAGATGTGTCTAGAATTGTCCAAGCAGGGATCAATAGCTAGCGCACAGCCTAGGGTAGGAGTTGTCTGCGATAGGTTCTGTGTTGCATCTGAATTTTCTGTTAACCGGTGGATAGTAGCTGCGGTCATTGGCGGGCCTGAAGAAGTTGAAAGATACAAGGAAGCAATCTGGGATTTGTTCCGGCTGTTGTTGCGGTCAGTAAACAAAGTGAAAAAGTTGGCCAGAAAAAAGTCGTGCAAACAGTAAAACGTTAGGGGAAAATGATAACGGTCATTTTCTTACGAGCTCTTCAGGATCCGGACGACTACCTTGAAAAGAACAAATGGACAGAATCTTTCGATAGCGAGGACGTATGGTACGAACCTTCTACCTGCATACTGCCTATAAGAGGCGTGGCTCAATAAGCCCTCATCACCAAAGAGTTTCCCAGCCAACATATGAAGTCTTCGCAGACGCAGATCGTAATGGTCAGGTAGGATGGCCAGCGCAAGTGTTGGGGAATAAAAGCCATTCTTTGACATGTTTGTGCAATTTGTCTAGTTTACGGGCCCACTCTACATACGGCGTGGGGGATAAACTATAACTGGTGAGGTGTGAACTACCACCGATGGTATTACAAAGGACCACCAGGAAAGGGCACCACTGAACGAAGACCAGGACGGCACAGTGGGCTGGATGCTACGGCAAGAGTTGTCGTAAAAGTCTTAAGCACGTAGGACGGGGGGGTCATGGGAAGGCTAGAATTAGTAAGATATGTTTAAACAGGGTAATATGAACTTCTACCGCCTGCTAGTCTATACACTCATACCTGATTAATTAAGAAGGGAATAAAGCAGTTGCTATAAACGTCAGCATACGCGCCAGGTGTGCATTGGATGGGCAGGGAGAGGTTGAAAGCTAGCGGGGAAGTGGTGAGGTACATTCGGAGAGTCTGATGCGATACTTCCCCAGATCATCCCAGAAAGCAGCCAGATGGATACCAACCGGACAAAATCAGGGTGGGATTTCCCCATTCGCAGGGCAGGGTGTGAGATGATGGCGTGTAAACATGTCGGTAAAGATGGCCCATACCTTCGCAGCCGGAGGTAGCTTTTATTGCTGGGCCTAAAATGAGCCAGCCCTACGGCCGTGCTCAAATTTAGCCCAGTTGAAAACCCAGCTGGCAAAGTTACTGGATATCCCGCTCTCAATTAACTTGATAGGGGCCAACGTTGGACTGGATGACGCTTACGAACATGGCATAGAATTCTAGTTCATCATCGGGTCTTCACTGATGACATCATCTGGGATTCATTCCGTAATTCTAAGCCCCTTCAGCCTGTGTAATCCTCATTGCTCATGTCATCTTATCCCCGTACCTTGCTTCGCGGGGCTGAATAGGTCGCTCTTGGTAGCCCCAAACCTACAACTACCCCTAAACTGGTACTATAGCTCAGTTTTGGTTGCCAAATTTTGTGCCACAGAAGTACTACGTTTCAGGTCTGCTGTCTACGGTTCAATAAGTACCATGACCCCAAGCTGGCACCCAAGCCAGACTAACTCTCCCACTGCTCGCAACCAATCTCAGGAAACTCTGTGTGGTCTAGCTTTCGCTTCTCACTGGCATACTTGTACTTTCCGCACTGTTTTGCAGCATCTCAATTCTCTTTTCAGTGTGTTTCTCCAATAACTCAAAGTTGTACTCATCCGCTTGCCCCTTTTGATTTCTAACATTCGCAATTCCCGTGCATCATCCTTGTAAAAATTTGATCTTGCCTTGCGCATGCTTCTCGCAAGTCGAGAAATGTTCATTTCTTTGTTTCTATGGCAAAATTGCCTTTCATAAATGTCATGAACCATTGCCGACTCCCATAGTAAAAAGCAGAAGCCACGTGCTCTCAACCAGCCCAATCGACAAACACCTGTGGCATAACTAATGACATCAAGAGCGGACCACACAGGGCTCTCCGACTCTTATCCAACATCTCAGCTACATTAACTCTTATCCTGACAACGCTTGGGAAGTTTGCGAGGCATCTGGTAGGATATTTGTCTCATCCCTGACAACCGACAATAAGCTTTTGACTTCACGTCTGCCATGCCTGAGGTAGTTACATTACCGAGATAAACAAAAGTCAGCTACCACCCTGGATCAGACTAGTTACCCCCGGCTTTTCTCACGACGAATGAGGATGGGTAATGTTTCAGAACTGCTAGTGAACGTATTCAACCTCTCCGCCGAAAGCGGTACTTTCCCCCCCCCACCGGAAAACGTCTACAGTAAGTCCCATACACGAGATAAACAAACGACTTTACCCAGCGGATTATCGTCCGATCAAATATATCTCACTGTCTCCAAACCATGGAGCGCTTGAAGGAAAGGTAACTCTTGAAATCTTTTAAATCACAAACATTTTAGCTGTGGTCACTCTGGCTTCCTCAAAAGGAAACCTTGCCCTGCGTGCATTATCGACTGTCTAAATGTAATCACAACAGCTGCAAACGCCAGAAAGTTGGTGATGGTAGTTTATTTGTACATGAAAAGGCTTTTGGTAGAGCATCCCGCTGTAGGTTGACAATATTAAACTCTATGTGGTCGCCGAACTTACCTTCCCGTGGTTCATGTCATATCTTTCATCTAAAAATCAAGTAGTAAAAGTAAGTGGCTTCACCGTCCACCCCATGTCAGTGGGTAGTAACGTAACCTAAGTCAAGGCACTAAGCCCGTAGTTGCCTCTTTCCCATGTTGGTGGTGTCTTGAACGTTATTAGAAACGATGTTGCTCTCCTGTTTGCCAAGGACATCAAAACCGTTTGTCTTTTTCAGCCCGAGGCTGTAGGTTCCACTGTCGCCGACATAACCCAACACCTAGTATTCCCCAACACTTGGACCAACGAATGGAAGATGAAGTTCTCAGCCGAAGAAGTCTGCGTCCTGTGCAATAAGTGCACGTTATCCAAAAGAAGGCGTAAAATTGGGAGTAAAACCGTCCCATTAGCGGCAGGTCCGAAGCTTGTGTCTCAAGTTCTCCTACAACTTCAAATTTTCGGAACACGCACTTACTCAAGTTGCGAAAGCCAATAAAATAGTTTCGTTGCCAAGCCGTAACTTTAAGCTGAACTAGAATAAGCTCAGCCTCTTCAAAACACAAGTTTAAATCATTCCAGATTATTGTTCCGTTATCTGCTCCAGCATGAAACAGTGCGATAGACTTGCAATTATAAACGCTCGCCGTGCATTTGCGGACTGGAATTTGCTTTCCGTTTGGAAAATGTGACAAACCTTACAGGGTACCAGGGCGAACATAAAAGCAAACGACTTATGTTCACCGATAAAATGGGGATTAATGCTTTAAACCAGGGATTCGTCATCGAGCGCAATGATTTTGACTATTTTGCAAGAACCCATAACTACCATTTAAGTAGGAACCAGCGTGAAAAGGCCAAATTAGATGCAGTGGTTACCGATATTGTTTACTGTATTATGTAAGAAATGCCGGGGAACATTCAAAGCCAATAATCACATACGGATTCTAATTGAACCTCTTTGGCCATCAATAGGAAATGGCTGAGGAGGGTTCTCGATCTTACCCGGGAACCTTGTCCAGGGTGGACGATAATTTAACTTAATGCAAACAAGCGCAGGACGCGCAGTGGACACGTCTGCTCACTCCATAGAGTGTGAAGGAGAAATGGCCTTAGTATGAAAGTAGTAAGATAGGTAAATATATGGACCTTTTAATGTGCAACCCTCATCGCCCTAGGTTCAAATAACACAGCAACGGCAGGTTCGTGAAAGATAACAGCAAAGGACGACACCAAAAGAACGGAATAACTTACAAAATGTTCAACCACTGGACAAACCTCGCAGTTTCTAGAACAGGTGCTGAAACCAACTAACTACGCTGGGTTGTACGTCAAGGACATATTGCAATGAAGATTAATGCCAGTTAATCTGACTTCCGTTTTATTTGAGGTGGAATAATAACAATCATATTATTTTATTTCTTGGACAGTGCCGAGAGCATGCAGTGCGCATGATTATTATGAGCGATGGTTGCGACAAAAGAGGAGAAATATATAAGCACCGAAGTGGAAACGTTCATGGCCCGTGCAATAGCTAATAACGTATCTTACCTTATATGTTTGGTAAAAGCAAAAACGGCAACAGATTTCCACGCGGGGTATTTGAATCCAAAGGGGACTTCTCGTCCATGTCGCATTGCCTCTTTTTAGCGCAGCCCGTGAGCCGCCATATGCACGCAGCAAACCGCAATGGACCGGCAACGTGAAAGGAAAGTCCCTTAAGGGGACAAGTTTTCTGAATGGTGGGAATAAACACGAGCTGGATTTGGTAGAATGGATAACGCGTGGCACGAAAAAACGCAATAAATCAAAAATAAGGAAAATTTTGAGGCAGTTTTTCGCGGAATGCATAGTGTGGTGAGCAGTAAACTGAACGTTTACTGGCATTATAAAACACGAAGAATTTGGAAGCACAGTGCTTTGGACAAGGAAGACGGTGGCTGAGACTGGGTAGAAACCGTATAATAGTATGAGGTATGTTTTGGTCAATTCTGATTTCATGAATCTCAGCTGGGTCCAGTGATGGAGGTAAGGTTAGAAAAAAAGAAGCAGAAACGGAATCTGCCGCGCCAACTAGACAATGAATAACGTAAGCATTTCTGTGATTAGCCGCTGAAGGATACCACCCTCTTTGACAAAGGCCGACAAATTAAAGCAGTTTGCCTCACCAACCACTTGCGTCTTACCCCTGTGCTTACAGTTTGATGCATCTATAATACCACACAGCACGCCATTAAACCACTTGCCCATCGTAATATGCTGAATCCTCGGACACGCACTTTGTCACTCAAGATCGCGGCTGCCCCGTGGTCCCCATTTGCCACCCACATTATGTGTTTCCGTTCGACATCTGTGGCTTTGCACTCAGAAAAGTAGCTGCACAAACCTACGCTTACACATACCGCATCAAGTCCCTGTCACACGATCCCACATGCTTGCATTCTGGATGATCTGCAACTGGTGGCTGACAGTAACTATTGAACACAGATTACGATTCTAGGGAAAGAACACCATAATCAGTGGACGCTATTTCATAAGCCAGTACGGCGAGACGTCGCCGAAAGAATGACGCGATTCCATTTTGGATCAGGTGGCTGCACTCTGTCTCAAATTTTAAAACCTAGCTTGCTTGTTTTCGAAAGAGTTAGTAGACGGCAACATATTGCTAATAAAAAGCCTCTGAAGAACAATCCTGTGTCAGATATCATGAGGTCGCCGCCTCACGATTGACTTTGTTGCTGTATCTTGCGGTGTCTTCTTTTGCTTGGAATTTTTGTTTGTTTGCACTCACCACACAATTTTGGCATCCACAGTTACTGGATCCGCGTAAGGCATATGCGGTTTTTCTGCATGGTGACGCAGGCTTTCGTTTTGAGTCCTTTCTGTTGGTTAATTGGGGATTGTTTCTGCTTATATACTGATCAGCTTTATAATCCTGCGTCGCAGAACTGATCAATTAGTTGTGTTTTGAACTTTGGATCCCACCTTTGACATACATTTCTCAAGCGTCCATCACAAGTAGCATCAGCGGAGACTAGCTCAGCCCAGTCACCCTCGAAGGTCAGATCACCACGAGTGATCATTAGCTTGTTTGAGATAATTATCTTTGAGGGAAAGCCGAATGCTTAGTTCTGTATCATGTGACTTACTCTCGCTCCTTTTTATTGCTAAGTCTCCTAAAACCTTATTTTCTGAGTCCTCCCTCTTAAAAGTAATTCTTTTGCGGACGAAAATTTTGGAGGTCGCCATGCACAGACGATCAACCATTGGTCCAGAAGAGGCTGTGAGTATCACTAATTGCTTGATGTTCATAAGGTGGAGGTGTTATTTCACACATCCTCCTCTATTACAGGGTTCTGATGCGTTCAGAGCAAGTTGACAGAGAATAATATGAAGGCAGTTTAAGGAGAGCGCAAAAAGGTTTGGTGGGGAAGCTGCCGTGAAAGAGGCAACCTTCCGACTTCGACAAATACTTGACCAACCAAGGCCAGTGTCTGCTAGGTACGATGATCTTAAATGAGTTCCAACGAATGGACACGCACAATATCCATCCTCCACTAGGAGAAATAAATAAGTAGTGCTTGTCTTTGACTATATCGTTCTGAATTCCATCGGCATCCCGCAGGTTGAACAAGGCGGCACCGTCCATAAGACGGATTTTGACCACGTATGGGCCTATTTAGCCCATGATCCAGGGCAACGCTCATGTCCTTAAATCCCACGGTGTGGGCCACATTTTCCAGGCAGACCATGTGTTCTTGCCTCGGACTAGGTTAGCGGTCAACAGCAAGACTTCCGTCTCACTCTTCATCGAATGTCCTCAGGAAGAGCGATGTACCCTGTTTGAACAATTTAAAGCCAGATAACATCTGATGAGCCTGCATTCAGAGTGTCACTATCTCCGTGAAACCGGAAAAGAGATCATTTCACCAAGTGGCATCCACCTATCCTAAATCCTGCCCGTTTGGCTCCATCTGCACATTCCACAGACATGTGCCCCGATAGCAGCCAGCACCAAAACAGCCTTATATTTAGGCCTCGCTTTAATCGAATCTTTGTTTTCATGACAATCGTACCTCACAACATTGCTTGCTGCGCAAAATTGCTCAACCAGTTAACAACACATGTATTAAGCGGAGGCGCGGTGACACTTTAATCAGACACGTTCATGATCCAGGGGCAAAGTCCACCCTGGAATTCCGAAGAAGCTTCCCGTATTGGGGAACTGCTAAACAAACTTTGTCCCAGAGTGATTTAACATAGTTGCATTCCAGCGTCCCTCGAAGAAAGCAATCGTAAACCCTAGTTTCAGTCACGGAGATTGCCACTAACTGGATATGTGCAGATCAGCCGGCTAGGGCGAATCCCAGGTGAGGTTTTGGGGCGCATCCTGAAAGGAGTCATACTGGCTAACCCTCACGATAACAATCTCACCTCCGCCAGTCTCCAGGAGTTCCTTCCAGGCAGATGATGCATCACAAACATGGAACGCCTCGAGAACGGTTTGGCATGTACAAGACAATGGCTTTGTTTCACAAGCCATTTTATGTACTGTGCAATAATCATCGATAGGATTGTTTACGTTCACTCTCCCCGGGTTGAAATCTTATGAGGTGGTTAGTCAAGCTCTTGCCCCTCGAGATTTGTTCTCGGGACAGAGTTTTACTCTCAGAGGTAGTCTCTTCTTTGAACCGTCTCCTATTCGTTTCCTTCACAAGGAAAAGAAGTTTATTCAGAAGTCTAAAAATAAAAAGGTGAAAACGCGCCAACCTTTGATCTTACAAGCCATGATCTCGAGCAATAGTTCCGGGCCTTAAGACTCCGTACTGGACTGCCTCAGGATCTTAACTTTGAGCTCTATTAGTTGTAAAATACAGTAATGGTCGCCCTAGAAACATTACAACAAACATTAAGGTGCATGGCAATGATGTCACAACCTACAGTAAGGAGCAAAGGGAGTTCAGTCGGCAATGGACCACGTCAAGTGCTGGTCTGCATGCTGCAGACTGACAATCTAGGGTTATGAGTGCTTAAGCATTTCACTCAGAAACCCTACGACCCAGATATTTGGATTCGGCAAAGATAATGCTATACAATCCGTTGAATATGCAACTTTCCATGTACCTCTATTTCTGGCATAATTAGCACGCATATTGCAGATACGCATACCGCAAACCCAAAACGATAAAAAGCAATTTCTCACTGTTTCCAGGGAGGAATTTCGAACGTTTCGTGAGACGCGTATCCGACCTTTCCTAATAATGACAATCAGATTGCTCAAAGAACCATCGGATTATATGACGTGAGTAGCCGAAACATGGGCAAAGAAAGTCTAAGAAATCGGTTGGCACTACTTCAAGAAAGCCACAGTTGCAGCGGACAACGTATATTGTGCAGTTTTGTGCCTCAACATTGTACATTTATCGAGAGAATCAAAATTAACAAATACCTGTCTACCGTGCAGAGCTGTCTATGTGTCTGAACTCTATATTTACTATCTAAGCATCGTTTTCGTAGATATTTCCACGCTTCTGTGAGTACTCAACTGCCATGGATCACCCGGAGCATATCACTGAACGTCCCGTTGAGATGTCTCAATGCCGTAGGGAACTTAGCGTAAAAGGAAGTCGTGCTTTCGTCGATCAAGCTACGGAAGCATTTCACAGTCTGGAAGACGTGTTTGATTGGCGCTGCGTGTATGAGAATGGAAAGCAGTTAGGTCGCGCCTATTTCGACTGACATGCCCATCGAGCTGATCGCAGAACCGTGAATACCCTGCTTTCGCATCGAAAATGATGAAGAAATTAAACAATATGGGCGGTTCAAAAACAATAATATCTGGTTTTCTACCAATTTAATTATTGTATTGCAATATGGAATTTTTCTGACAATTGGTCAGAATTTGCCACCGCTTTGGAAAGAGCTGCATTGTTCAGTCTACTTAAATTGAATATTAGCCATCAGCCGCAACTTGAAAATCTTAGCAGTAAAAGTATGCACTGGTTGATTAGAACTACTGTGTCCATAATTCTTATTATCGCTCATGGCCCTGGAATCACTCATAACATCACCTCGGACTCTGTTCGACAAGCTTTGCTTCATTCAGCCCAATGGGAGGAGGTTTTACGTTCTGTATCCACTCTTTGTCTGGCGCACATTAATACCGAGTTCGAAATCCATTTGGTTACAGAAACATTATCTGGCGGAATCGATCTGTCACGTATTCTGTTCAATCATATTAATTCGGCCAGCGCATCTGAGAATCGTCGATGTCATGGTTTTCAGGTGATTGGGTTTCTTTGCGCTCTATGCGCATTCTCTGTGCATGATCCGATAAAAGTCAGTCTGATTCGAAACACATTCAATATTCCTGGAACTGGAGCGACAACAAATTCTGATCACAACAGCGCTTGCGAGACAATTAAAGGACCTGATTGTGGTTGCTCGGGCATCCTTACCTGGTGTTGCTGTGTTACGTGAAACGGAAGAAGTCATTGGTATCCCGTGGAATTTGGCTTCTGACTCAAACGAAGCAAGTGCAGGTTTTCAAAATCAACTGAAAACATGGTTGGTCTGAGTGACAGCCAATCCAAACGCTGGGGTACATCTCACCAAGTCCATTTTAAGAGCGTTAGAAGCAGCACAGTGGAAATTGAATCAGTCGCAGTACACCAGGGGCCAGCAGAATGTGGGCCCTCTAACCGTCTAGCAGTGAGTTATATTGCCGATCGAATAGGCGAATCCAATTGACCAGTCCCTAATCTTTCATTTAACAGCAATGAAGTAATCGCATTACCTAAGGCAAATGCCGTTGGATTAAGCAAGTCTGCCTGTATTGCACTATCTCAAGCCCAGTGGCCAGAAGCGGCTTAAAAACTTTCAGTTTTTGCCGTGTCAAAGTGATGCCTACCGTCTCACCCCCGGTCGTTAAATGCAAGCTGAATATTTCGCGTCTACCGGGACAGATTCACATCCAGAACCGACCGTACCTATTGTGCCGCAACGGAAACTAAAACCTACGTAATAATAATAATGTATATTTCTCGATTTGCGAGATGCCTGCGCAAGGCAAGATCAAAATTGGGCCAAGAAGGCACAGTGAAGACACGGAAAATGGAAACCAAACATACAATGCAATGTGGTCTCGCTCACAGGATCATAACACGCAATGTGTTTCCCGAGCAGGGGGCTTTAACTCAAAGCTAGATAATGGTTTGCAAAGATTTTTCTGTGGCTGATTTCCATTCCTGCACTGCGAGTGATACTATGTTTGAATGCAGCAAACATGTGTATCGCGGGCGCTAAATATGGCTGGAGGGCAATGGCTGTCACCGCCCGTTGGCCGGGGTACTCGATAATCAAGAGAGTTATATGGTGGAGATGAGGATCAGTATGGATGCGATAACGGAATGGAAGTAAGCGGAAACCAGAATGGATATCAAAAAGGCAGTATAAAACTCGAAAATTCTAAAAGCACAGTCCGTTAAGCAAGGAGAGCGACGACAATGGGCGGGAATTGTGCGATCGTAATACTAATACATGAAGTTTGTTTCACGCCAATTTGAGTTCATAAATTTCAGCTTGATCTAGAGATGAAGGTGGTGTTGGAAAGGAAGAAGGAGAACCGGAGTCAAATGGGTCAATGTCTGGTGGACTCGAGTGAAGAACTGTTACCAGGAGCATCGGTATATTGCCAAATTCCGCAGACGAGAATAGAGGTTGATGAAAAACGACGGTTTTTAGCTGTTTCGGATGTCAATATGCATTGTGAACGTTAGTTTATATCAGATGCCAATAAAAATGCTGTCCATTCTTGAGTCCCTTTTGCATGGTTTTGGCGGAAGAATTTTGGGAAGGAGCAAGAGGAAGCCAGTACAAAGTGGTGCACGTGAACTTGTGAGCTACAGTGCTGTTTACCACAAGTGCTAATGGGTGGGGCTGACCGAGTGCTGGCCACCCAACCTGGAAGACACCGTTTAAGGGTGAACGCGGGAGGTGTAATCCGCCAATCTAGTTGCACCCGCACATCGCTGCAGCCGAGCTTACCTCCCGATGTGCGCCGGCCAAAGCGGTGGATATGAGCGCGCACCGCACTATTGTGGTAACGCCGGCGTACTCGTGGTGTGGTGGAAGGAATTTGAGCATGGTATGGTGACGGATACATCGTCTTTCCAGGATTGGATAATCGCCAGAGCATGGAGTGTGTTTCCATCTAAACGGGAATATAAGGCCTAGAAGAGAGAAAAATGACGGATGGCAGTCTGGCCTAGCTGCCAGCTGCAGATTAAGAAGCGATCAATCTTACAAGCAGCTCAGAGAAGGAAGTTACTAGAGCGCATAGCGCAATTCAAAATATATGGACGGTGACTGAGGAATCCGGGTTTTCTTTTTTATGTACATATGTATATATATTTATATAGGTGGGCTGGCTAATCTAATGTGTGGATCGTCTGCGCTATGAGTAAACAGAATGAACCGGTATTTGGCAGGGTCGTCTACACTGTGAGTAAGGGGAATGAGCCGGTATTTAATAGGACGGACAGGGAGTAACTGCTGATGATATAATAGTCGCATACAAAGATACATGCATTAGGGATTGACTAAATTCCACTTGGTAATCAAGGATTATATTTCAACCTGGCAGGCCGTGCCTTTCAAAACAAGAAATGGTCAGGGGCCAGTGGGTTTGGTTGATGTGAACGGTAACTATGGGGGAGAAGATACCACATAGGATTCTATATTCGTGGCAGTAGTTTGAAGTCTGAATTGGCCAAGATGGATAGGTATCGATGAGGCATGAGAAAGAAAGAATCCAAGACGTTTGCCTTATTTCGTCTGGAGGGTATCGTTTGGGTTCGTCAGAAACAAGGTGATTTCCACAGGTCAGTCATTCGCATGAAGAGAAGAGTTAACGAAAAGTAAGAGTGCGGGTGATTGTGAATATTTTTGTTTTTTAGAAGACGGTCTCAGGTTATGGTTGCCACACTGTGTTGGCGACTGTGTTGGGACTGGTAAGGTGAGTGGGTGAGAGAGGGCTATGAGTGAGCTACCGTAAACGCAGTTAGAACGATAAGGTGTATGGATAGGAAGTCAGACTATTTAGCGATAGGTACCATTTTTTAGGCAGAGAAACGGTGAGAAGCATTTGACGTGGAAGTGCACGTAGCTAAGTTGCGTGCGCTGGTGTCGGAGCTCTGTTTGAAGTGGAAGCTCGCTCGCAGCCCAAATCCTCAACTATTCCGAAATTTATCGTATTTAATAGCTCACGCATCGAGGCCCCTGTAGACATCGCAGAAGCATTCGGTACATATTTTTCTTCTACTCTCATTAATGACAATCGGACACTCTGAAATCCACCCCATGTTAACTTCGGTTACATTATCCTCCATCCCGTTCGAAGTTGCTGGCATCAACAATGTGATGAAATATGCCAGGCCACCCCACAGGCCTGGCCATGATGGCATCCCACCAGTCCTATTTCGCACCGCTGGTCCAGATCTTACACTGCTCCTTTTAAATCTGTTCTCGCTCTCCATGTCCAGCGCTACTTTTCCGTCACAATGGTAGACATCCATTGTTGTTCCACATCACAAAAAGGGTTCTATGCATGAACCTGAAAACTTTCGCCCCATTAACCACACTCCCGTTCTATCCAGGCTTATGGAAAAGATTGTCAAAGAACAACTGGTTGATTTCCTTACTACTCACAACCTTATCAGCCCCTCCCAACACGGCTTCCTGAGGGGCCGATCCTGCCTCACCTGTCAGTTTGGCTTCCCGAACTTGGTCACCCAAAGTGCTGATTCCCACCGGCCGATGCTCATAATCTTTTTAGACATGTCAAAAGCGTTTGACCGCGTTTCCCACTCCCAACTTTTGGCCAAAATTAGGACTTATGGAATAAAAAGTCCCCTCTTATCTTGGCTATCATCCTACCATTCCGATCGCTCTCAGGTAGTCAATATTACCGGTTGTTTTTCCCAGCCCTATGCTATTACCAGCGGGGTCATTCAGGGGAGCGTCCTAGGTCCTCTCCTGCTCCTGTTACACATTAAAGATATCCTAAAAGTTATTCGTCATGGAGCACCATTCCTGTTTGCCGATAACATTAAAATAGTCTACTCTTTTGAGGCCGCTTCATTTAGCTCAACTATTGCATTTATCAATGAAGACCTAGAGTCTCTTGATAACTGGTGTTCCAAGTGGCTTGTGAAGTTCGCTGCTGACCAGAGTTCTCTGATAACATATAAACGCCACGTTCCTCCGGGCGCCGTCTCGATAAAAGGCATGCCAACTCTTCTACCACACACAGTTAAGGACTTAGGGTTACAATACTCCTGCTCTTTCAACTTCCAAGAGCAGGCCCACTATCAGACCGCTATAGCCAAGAGAACTGCCACAATGATCTTAGGGGCATTCCGCACTCAAGACTGCAGAATTATCACCTTCAAGTCCCATGCTAGGCCCCACCTCGAGTACTGCCCGATTATCTTTACGCATATGCGTAGAGTCGATCGAATTGCAATCGAGAATGTGCACCGTGCATTCACTAGAAATCTCCTAGGTCCCTCATTTAGCTTAAACTACAGAGCCAGATGAGAGCTGCTTGGACTTGAACCATTGTGGCTTCGTCGAGTTAAATTAAACCTTACATTTCTCTTTAATCTTTGCCATAATAATGTCCACTCTACTACAAACGTCACACGCGACGCCGATCGTCCCCCATATCCACTTCGTAGTAGATACTACTCGTTAAGAATACCCCTGACTCGACTATCGATCAGGGCTAAATTCTTCACAGTTGCCTACTCTAAATTGTGGAACAAACTCCCTAGTTCCCTGCGGTCGTGCTCAAATTTAGCCCAGTTCAAAGCCCATCTGGCAAATATATTGGATGTCCGGTTCTTGATTAACCTGACACGAGCTAACATTGGACTAGACGAGGCCTACGAACATGGGATAGAATTTTAGTTCGTGACCGATTCTTTGCCGAGATGACCATCAGGGATTCGGCTTCACATCTAACTTTTTCACTTTATCACACGTCCCCACTAATGTACATGTTGACCTCCCTTGTAATGATGTGCCCCCTTCACCAATGGCTTGAGCAACTAACTCTCGAAATTCTTCCAATGTGGGCGGACGAAAATGTCAGCGTACTTCTTGTTGGATCCATGCTCTTATGGCATCCTGTGATTTTAAACACCAGCCTGTGTACTCCTTGCTCTTCATGCCATCTTATCCTCTTTACTCGCTTGGCAGAGCCGAATAGGTCGTTCTTGGCAGTCCCTAATATTCATCTACGCCTAAAACTGCTGCTGTAGCTCATTCTAGATACCACATTCTGCGGAATAGATGCACTGTGTTGCAGGTATTTTGGCGCGATCCAATGATCACCATAACCCCAAGCTGGCACCCAAGTCAGACTGCTTCTCTCTTGCGTTTCAGATGTCGCATCCGCAGCAGACGCGCTGCTAACGCTTCCGTCCTCGTAATGATGATTCCAAATCTGCTGCCCTATCAGTCCTGTTAGGAACCAGTTAGCTAGACCTGGCGCTCCAGTTCTGGCCCGGTCAACGGTGACTGCGTGGATTAGCGCACTGGATATGGCATTTCTGCCATCGATTAAAACCGCGATTGCTGCTATCTCCGGAACGGCTTGCGCAACTCATATTCCCCACCTGTACTGCCGAATAACATCAAATGCTGCGACAACAAAAATGACAGCATGGAGGACATTCTTGGCTAGTATATTTGAGGATTGTTAATACATAGTTTCTCTTATCTGACGCGCCTCTTGGTACAGCTTACCACCATCCGTATGTAGCTATTATCAATATCCCTGGAGTTCCGTATCCAAAGCTTCACAAACTCCCTCCAGATAGTTTGAGACAATCTTTTTCCGCTCTCAGCATTTTTGGCCACTTGTCAGCTACGTGTCTCACCTAATTTGCCTGGCGTTCCGCCTGGTTTTCACCACTTCCATCCAATCACCGCATTACCATTGCTTGTTGTCTCTTCAGCTTAACGCCTCTGTCCATTACGTAACGCTTCCGACGTTTGGTGTCTCTAGCCCTATACCAATATCCACCGTCGGACTCCGTCCATGTTGTGCGCCGGCGATGATCACATTTAGTGCACTTAAACACGAAATGACTGGTAGTCCGCTACTTGCAAACAGTCCCAGGAAACCATTTCTTGGTCTTAAAAATTGAGTTTTCTACTTTTTTTGCTTTTCACTGGCATACTTATAATTCCCCATTGCTCTGCAGCATCTCATTTCACCTTCCAGTGAGCTTCTTCAATAACTCAATATTGCTCCCATCATCTTATCCCATTCGACTTCTATCATCTACATTTCCTGTGCATCATCCTTGTAAAAATTTGATCTTGCCATGCGCATGCCTCTCGCAAATCGAGAAATATACAATACTATTATTATTATAATTTTGATATCGTCTGCGAAGAGGAACGGAGTGCTGTTTTGAATAATATCGAAGACATCATTAACGCACAACAGGAAGAGCAGGGGGCCCAGGCGCTGCCTTGGATCACACCGCTGGACACTAACCTAGGTTTACTTGCACCATCTGCTTTCTAAATGACAAATAAGACGAAAACCACGACAGCATTGGATCAACAATACCGTATGATGCCATTTTACTTAGCAACCTAGGGTGGGATACTCTGTCGAAAGCTTTCGTCATGTCTAAAATGGCTACTATAACTGATCTCCCAGTACTCAAGGCCTCGTTGATAGTGTTCAGGCAGTCAGCCATGCTAGTAGCACAGGATTTCTTACGAAGGAAGCCATGCTGGCCACGGTTAATAAGTTTATTTTCTAGAAGGTAGGCCATAAGACTATTCTTACTCAGGCGCTCCATGATCCTGGAAACTATAGGGATGTGGCTTATTGGGCGATAGTTTGCAGGGTCATAGCGTGAGCCCTTTTTGTGAGCGGGTATAATCACAGAGGTTTTCCACTGTGAGGGGAAGGTGCGGCACTGAATGGATAAGTTGAACATGCTTGCTAACAAAATTGGGATATCGCTCCCGCAGGTTGGTTAAGTCGTCTAACCACCAGACATCCGGATGATTTTCATGGGAAGCATGATCCCGAGGCCAATTATGACGCATCGGTTGGCTGATTAAAGGATTTGGTGGCCGATGCCGAAAAACGTGCCCCTCAGGCTGCCGCTTCAACTTCATAACAGCATTCGTCGCCAGACAACAAACGTCATTTGGCCATCGTAGCCGACACCGACGGACAGCTTAATCATGGTTGCGCTTTACTCGCCGTCGGAATTCGTACCACTTCCGGCATTTCCCTGAAACGTGAGGATGGTCCGGGCCCACTCATTTTGGATTTTCCAAGAAACTGCAAAATCATTTGAATGCCTCAATACCTATACACCCTGATGGCATGATTGGCCCCAGTATGACCCGTCTAATTTCCACCAGCGCTTGGTGCCACGTTATCCGACTTGAGGCGCGTAACTGGTCCACCAGTACCATTGCTACTTGGCCCGTTTACGTATTTGGGCTCCAGAATGCTTCACTCGGAGTCTTCGCGGCGAGTTAGGTCTTGGGTTCGCCGACTCATTGCGCTTCTTAGAGGCTTTATATGAACTAGCTACGGAAGAAGAGGAGGCGAAGAAATTTAACGGAGAAGAGGATCTGGTCGATGGTAATCCACACGTAAACTCTGTTAACATAGCTGCCTCAAGTGCACAGGAGCCGTATCCGGCGCCGCTCCGCATCGTGTATCAGAACCTCCTTAATATCCAGCGGACCGCCTATCAACTGATGTCATATTGGTTTTGATTACCTGTATTTCGATAAGTATTGCAACAACTCATCAATATCCACCAGACTATGAGCTCAACTGTGTTTCTGCACATTTACTTTCAGATTTTTACCAACTAATCTGTACTGCTGCCTATTTCCTGCTGTTAACAATATACTGTTGGATCTATGCGTAAATATAAATATAAATCCATATGCACGCACATATGGCAGCGATTGGTTGTCTTCCTGTAATCGGTAATATTCCTCCCTCGATGACGGATATGAATTACTGAGGGAGCAGTATCTGCATTCGGCTAGGCTGGCGCTTATCGTGATTATTCTTTATCCAATCCATTGGTCATCGCAACCCGTCGTGTCGATGGACTTATCCATGTTTTCGATCCGTCAATCTCTTCTCCGCCGACGATACTACTGCTGTTCGGTTCACCACGACTGCTGATGAAGCTTTTCATCCTTGTAAACGTATTAAATGCACATCTTACCTGTCACACTGCGCCTCTCTCTTTATCTTTCATCTTGTCTGTGGGTTAAATCTGGACGCCTATAATGTCAGAAATTTGGAATAATACCGTCTGCCCAGGACTATTCAATATTATATTTATATCCAAACAAACAGTCAAATTAATGCGTTTGATCAATTTCGGTCCGTTGTCTGGCAGATGTTTTCCGTTAGACTGTGGGCAACACAAATTAAACCATTTCTCATGTTCCTGCAATATGCCCTTGCACAAAGTTTTCATAACTTCTTGCCGCCATAATTCTATTTTGCCTGTTCCCTTTTCCCAAGATTTGAAACTTTTACCACCCCGAAATTTTGCTTCAGGATCCCCAGTTCCTGCAACCTCTTTCCGAAGTTCCTCTTATCCGATCTGGTTCAGCTAAGTTATTTGGCTGGCAATATCGCCGATCGTGCGTGCATCTGATTCCCAGTATCCACACTCATTTAATAAAGATTTTCCACCTCTTTGGCGCTCACCTCATCAAAATATTTAGCAGACAGCTTGCTTTTAATTTCCAGACTGTTCTCACGGTGACTTTGAGGGTGAATTTATAATATTCTGGAGCCTTGTAATCCTTTGGGGTCGGTGCAAAATGATTGCAGTTTCGATCTAGAATTGGCGTTTGCGAGAATTTGTTTACCCACGGGATAGGTCGTAGTGACTTTGAAGGAATATTTCAGGACTGCTGCCGCAGGTACTATGAATCCCGCTCAAAAGTGAGGGATTCAGTTGAGCTGCTGCAGGGTGTCCTTGCGCAGGACCATAAAGCTGTCACAACAAAATCACCAGGGACAAATAGGCCAGGGGGGCTGCTGTAGCCATCCCGCTCGTAATGTGGCCGCAGTCATAAGGCATCTGAATAGACATCAGGGACTAGGCCGGATGACAACTAGGCGGTCATTTAGAATTTAATGGCTAGCAACATTGATACCCCATCAGTTGAACCTGTTCAGATGCCAGTAGAATAATTGAAAAACTGAATACCTAGTGGCTATCTGGCACTGTGGTAACTCACAAAAGGGGCCTTCGGGAAGAGACAAAACACTAAGTCTGCTACTCTAGGCATAAAGGTTTTGAAAAGAGTAAGTTGCGACGATACGGGTAAGCACCCCGATATGAACAGCCTACTGGAGGCCGGGTAGCTCGGCTTCACCGGTAGAAGGTCTTGCCTCACAAACTTGATTGGACGAAGGGACAACAAGTCTTGACAGAAGATAACGCATGGACATACTTTCCCTAGGCTGTCAGAATGCGTTTGACTCTGTTAATTAAAGGTATGTTCTGGAGAAATTTGGACGGCGGAACGTAGAAATGTTACTGAATACGCAGGTAAGTAGGCGAAATGGAAAATTTCAGCACTCTAAAAAGAAACCTCCTTCCAACGAGGAACTCCTAGGTTTACTTATAGGTTCACTTCTATTCACACTTTTGTAGACATTGCCATCAGAATGCAGCTCTCCATTCCTCCTCTTCATAGGTGATGCCAAAATTGTCAACGATCTGACGAACGACGCAGTGTAAGCAGGTCGCATTAATCTGCGCAACGGGGTTGGGTGCTGGGAGCTTCCAGTCAGTGAAACCAAGTGCATGCAGCGCATATCCTCGTGGGAAACCTGCGGACAAATTAAATAATTCGGCCGTTCTGTAGGGTTTACAGAGGACAGGTTAAAGACCTGGAGGTAGTGAACGACGAACCCTTCAAACCGCATATATACTGCGCCGAAGCAACAACGAAGACAAATTGTAGCCAACTGCGCAGAACAATGGATTCAGGCAGCCCTGAGCTAATAGCCTTCTACTGAAGTCCATCGATGGACAGCATTCTGAATGCTAGGTTCAGTCCTGGGTATTTACACTAGTCAGGCGCCGGTCCCTCTTCGAAAACGTCCATAGACAGATAATCAAATCCAACTCAGGATGCAAAGCTTTATCTTAAGAGCGAGATTTGCACTCTCCCAGGAGATGGCTGGTCTGATGCAAACCTTCAGGATGTTGAATGATTTGCGACAATCGTTGCTGTCTGTTCACCCTGGAGAATAACCATAACGGAGAGGGATATGCAACAAAGCTTCAAAAAACTGCTAACCCCGAAAAGCGCCAGAGCAATCTAATCCTCCCACAGGACAGTCATAGACTGGAATAAATTTCACGAGGCTGTCATAAAACTTCCGGCGGTAGCGTAGTTTAATTTCGGATCAGATTACTCATAGTCGCTAGTATTCTTGACTATCCTGCAATAATTATAGTCAATTTCGCGTACTTCCCGTTGATTTCCATTCACTAAAACTCTTTTCGACCACTTGCGGAAATGAAAATGATTCACACATGGTAAACATTGGGAAAACCAGCCTAAATCTTCAGCTACGCTTCTTGACAATTCAATTATTTTTTCCGTCCCGCTGTCAACAATAACTTTGAGACTGGTTGTGTAAGCACAATATTTGCGCTTGATATCGTATTACAGGAAACAATGGGCTGCAATGTCGCCAATTTTCGGTCCCTACCTGCTCCTGACTTGGATTTGCCACACAATTCTTGCCGTTCCGAAAGAACTGTGACTCACTCAACGAAGTGGCAACCTCCATCTTGAGATGCAGCATAAATGCTGCGAGGTTACTGCGTGGTAGGAATATTACCATTTTGCGCTGAAAAGAGGTGACGTTGACGCAGTACGTTAGTCCTTCGATCGAGAAAAAACTCCCGTGATTCGGAAAAACACTGGAAGTACGCATGAAACCACTCATCTTCCATTTACTTATGATTAAATTGTCCTGACCTCTTTGGCCAAATAGTCCCAAAGGTATCTAAAAATAACTTCGTGCTACAAATAAAGTTTTCCAAAAAATGCATATTCGGCGATATAATTTCAGGAGCTGAAGCGAACATTTGAAGCCTGCCAAACAGTTTGATATCTGGTTTGAAAGTAATAATTAAACATTATAGAAAAGTAAAGATTTTTAGTTCCGTCTTCTGGTATTTTGTTGACTGTAAGCCAACCGTCGTTTTTCGTACTCGTTTAAGTCAGAAAATCATAGAAGTTGTGGTCAGCGGCATCGTTCCTAATGCGCGCAGGCGTTTGGCACACGTTGACTGCTCTGTTACTTTAACCAAGCATTTTCTTGTTAACCCAAAAATAATTGAATGAATAAGGTCTATACAAAAGCAAGATCGCCACCAAGCAGTTGGCCATCTTAAAGGTCATTTCCAACTCATCTGAAGCCGTTTAATAGAAAAATACCATCTTGGTTTCTAACAACATGGGGGAAAGGCAAAGAATCGGAGTGGTAAAATGTACAGAATTAAAGAAAATGTAGGTCCCGACAACAGATGGATAAGCTAGGAAGCAGTAAGTGGGGTGAAAATTGCTCGCCATTAAGGTTAAAATAGGAGTAAATAATACGCAAGATAGGGCCAGTAAAG
>LUCM01007655.1:0-17703 GCA_008360955.1 Fasciolopsis buskii
GCACAGAAACTGCATCTTCACGACTGAATTTTGTCTTACGATTTCCAATGCGCCATCTATGTGTAAATGTGATCTTGCCTTGCGCATGACTCTTGAATTTCGAGAAATATAACCATTATTATTATTATAATTTCTGATATGGTGATAGCCGCTGATGCAGAGGGGAAATTTCGGCGGTGATGTTTGCGTTAGATAATGGTAAGGGCCTCTGGAACGGGGATCTAAGTGTGGATGTTAACATGGTGGGCATGTTAGCCACGGGCGGGTAGCTTCAGTGGTAAATCTGTGCATTTGCGAGGACTTGTCCGCTCAAAGAGCCACAAGCTTTTATGGATCACATTATGTGGCCTCCATATCTAGACAGACCTGCAACAGTGTTATCAGTCCAAGTTGTTGGTCCACGTCGATTAGAAGCAATGTCCACTGCATCGCGGCCGTGGGGCATGTCTTATTTGTCCGTCCTGGGATAGTTGATATGAGTCTTGGGTCAGTTTGCTCTCACGGTGTGTTGAGACGTGCGAGGAGGGGGCCACAAATCGGATGGTAGACTCCTGGCGAGACATGAGTGCAAACGCACATAACTGGAACGGAAAAAGAGAGAGATGGCAGTCTTGAGGTATTCTAGCTAAGGATTATGGTACGCTCTAATCTAAGAACGAAAAGTGATGAATGCTATGTAGAATGAGGCACTAAATGATGCCAAACTTCTTGCTTGGAATGGTCTAATTGTCAGATTCATGAGTAAGAAATGGTTAAGAATGGAAGATTAAGTATTAGTTTGGGAGCAAGTTAGAATGTTATATGGTTTTGTCCTTTTGTATGCCTTGCTACACACGCACCAAAGGAGATAGAAAATTAGGTGAAAAATTGCGCTGGCTTGTTTCATTGATGGATTTTTTCTGCCTATACCTACAGTGGTTTGTACTTATGGAAACTACTGGGAATAACAAAATGTTAGACCTACTTGAGTGGGTTGAGATAAGACTTCTAGCGTTGGGTTCACTCAGTACCCCAGGACGGACTCAGACTCTTGCTACTAGAGCGTAAGGATCGTGCAAGTTTAGTAAATCTTGTGCGGTTATTGTCATCTTAATTTCGTTTTTAAAGGTAACGGAGGCAGTAGAAATCGTCGTTATGTGTTGGGGTAGTTTATTCCACAGGGGGCATATCTGATGATGAGGTAGTCTTTCCTAAGGCTATCCTCGACATTGGAACTGACATCAAGAACTCAGCTCGACGCACGCCATAAACAAAGTTATTTCCTACTTGGGGTGCGGGGATGTACACATTTTTACCAATAATCCTGCGGAAAAAATGAGAGGTTGATGTGAACTCGACGAGGCTATAAGGGGTCGAGGTGTAGTTTTATACAATGTTACATGTAGTTTAGCGAGGAACAGTAGCCCAGAATTCGTTTTGTAAATGTTCGTTGAACATTCACAATCTCGAGGCTGTCACTCTGCCGCATGTTGGAACGCACAATGGAACAGCAGTCCAGGATAGGTCTTACGTGTGGTTTATATATTAACAACCTGCTTTCCTGGTTTTAAAATTCTATGCATCAACATAAGTAGTCTCCTAGCCTTTGAAATTTGTATCAGTGTGTTCTGAAAATTTGAACCTGCTGGAGTAATCCAAATCCGGATCTCTGACAGTGTGAGGGGAAGGAATGACTTCTTGGTTAATTTCAAAGATTCCTGCAGGAATGTACCATTTGTATGCAAGTATGCTGTCTTTGCAGGCCGAGAATTTCATCGACTAAGCTGTGCACCTTGAATCAAGTGATGGTGGATCAATTTAACATTATCTATGTTGGTGTTGAAGTCACGAGGTGGAAATGTGTATAAAAATTTTATCGTCTGCAAACAGAAGAGGAATACCATGCTTAATGATGTGAAAGTTGCTTTTGATATACAGCAGAAACAGTATCGGACCCAGTACGCCTCCCCAAATAATCCCACTAGTAATCGGACGAGGCTTGGATAGAGTTTCATTTACATTTACTACCTGCATTCTAGAGGCCAAATAGGAGGAGAACCAAGCCAGAAGGGGGTTGTAATACCGTAGCTCTTGACTTTCATGAGAAACTTGCAATGGGCTACAAAATCGACAGCCTTTGTTATATCTGAGAAAACCATAATCTCCGACTTTCCGTCGTTGGCAGCCTTCATCACTTTGCTTAGATCAGTCGTGCTCGTAGAACATGATTTACTTCGAAGGAAACCATGTTGGCCGGCGTTAATGAGGTCATGATCTAATAAGTTAGCTGCTAACTTACTTTTTATTACTCTTCCCATAATGCGAGAGAAAAACTGGGGTGTGATTGATGGGTGCTTAATTAAATGGCTCCTGCTTTGAATTGTTTTTGTGAATTGGGACAATGCAAGAAGTTTCCCATTGGTGGGGGACAGTTACAAAATTCAAGGAAAGATTGAATAAATTGCACAAGAGTATAGGGTTGATTGCACCCCAAATTTGAAGCGGGCTAGGGGAAGGACGTCCGGTCCAATGTGGAAAGACGGTCTCATTTTAGACACCAGTGGTTTGAAATTACTTGAGTGGAAAGAGATCTTATGGGGGATGGGGAAGAAACTGGGAAGTGTACTGTATAATAACATCGTCGTCTGTTTTCATAGAAGCGACGAAATAATCACTGAACAACTCTGATATCAGTAGGGGTCATTTGTGAACGTGCCCTTGAATATGACAAATGATATTAGTACTAGGTAGGAGGTTGTTAGTTCTCAGTAGTTTTGCCAGTGCTGCAGCCTTATTGGTAGAGTGTAACGCTCCAAGTTCCTTCTTCTTTTGGAGAAAACTAAGAACTGTGTTAATCTCCTCAGACAGACGGTCCATTTGCAATATCAGAGCAAATACTCCTTTTCTTTTGAATCTTGTTTGGATTGCGGAACAATTTAGTCGAAGCGGTCCGGGGTGCTCAACCTCTTGGGGATTGAGCCACACTGAGTTGGAGTGATTAGATGAAGGCACAGACTTAGAAATGCCTAAAATTGGTTGGTGGCCAATTGAGAATCCTCCGATAAAAAGAAACGATCCCAATTTTGGCTACGAATTATAGAGGGAAGATGTCTCCATGGTGCTCTGTTGTATGGTTTAGTGGAAGCTGAGAAAGAGATAATGGACGTCAAAAATGAAAACTTGCAAACAATCTGGAAATGATCATATCTGAGTAATTTGTTGTTTATGAGTTTGCGCACCTTGGATAATCTTTTTTGAGCTTTGTGCCCTGTCATGGGTTTCATCCACTAGGTCAATAAGTACTATGGAGCAGTGGCTCCCTGTTTCCCAGGGAGGGAAAACTTTGGAGCGTCTTGTGGAGTTCGTTGCGCGAACACTGTCATTGGCGCGTTTGGCTTGCTGATGAACACCACGAGCCATTCGGCTCTTGCTTGGAAACAGCTCGGGAAGAAAATCGAGGTTGTGAAGGGTGGCCACTTATAGTTGTTACAACTATGGTGATGACGGAATACTGTGTGTAATGGGGTTGACAAAGTTCTTTTGAGGGAAATGCTAAGGATTACTGCAAAACGACGTACCTTCTGAATACTTCACAGACTAAGTAAGCATCAGCGGTGGGGAGCGCGTTATGAGTCCACAAAATGGGCCAGAAGGTAAATTAACAATTAACAATAACAAAACACCCTGAGTTACACTGTAAGTCTGAACAGCAGGTTGATGTTTAGGGGCATAGAAACTTGTAGATACAGAAATGAGTAGACAGGCCGAAAGATCTACCTACTCTTGAAGCAACTGAGCAGACCGACTGACTTTATGCCATATAAAATAAAAGCGTTTGCGCTAAGGGCAGGTCAGAGCTGGAGATGTGGCTGTGCAAGCTTAGACAAAAATAGGGAAAATTAATGAACACTGATCAGATCGAAAATTTTAATAATCAGAAAAATCAAGCGAATTTTTATGTCTAAGAAAATGATTCTTGCTCAGCGAATAATGCCAGAATAACAACACATCAGCTATAAAATCTCCTCAGTGACAACTCACAACGCGGGGTGGTGTAGCGCAATTGAGGCAAGTGGTAGTAGACCGACAGGATGACTGGACATTTTACGTTGAATTCTTCATGAGGATTATTCAGTCCACCATGCACGAGTAGCTATCCAACAACGAGTTTGTGCTCAACCCTCCTAATGTTTCAGTCATCTATACTGACCCTCGTCCACCATTCTCCTGTGAACATTTGTGAAAGCTGTCGCATTTTTACATTCATATGAGGCCACTCTGTGGACTCTGGCTACTCTGGAATCTCAGCATCAATATGTAGGCTATCAAGTGGTCTGAAGCACTTCGCTACCATCAGCCCTCTCTTACATCTTGCCACCCAAGCCAGCACCATGAGGCACCATTTCCACGATGAGTACCGTTCATGCAGTGCAGAAAGGGCACGAGAAGGACCAGGGCAGTTGTCACCATGCTGACTGTGACTCTCAGCTCCGGCTCCGGTTGGTCGTTGAGTTCTATCATTGGCCAGTGTTTCCCAGGCAGGCTGTGAAATTCCGGGCCGTTAGTCCATGCTCCCAACGGCTGTTGGTTCTTTGCCCCATGACAGCAAGTTTCACCCGGACTGTCGGCTGATTGTGCGTGCCTCCGCCGTTCTACCTTTGTTCCACCACGCATGGCTGTGAACCGATTTGTAATAAAAGTGATGAAAAGGCTTTTGACACCGTGGATGAAATGCAGTAAGGTTGCTGAATCCGCCCATAACACTCCAGTAAGTCTTTGAACTTGAAAAAACATTTTCACTCTGAACCCATTCCACCCCCAAAACTGTTGAAGTTACCTCCAGCCGTGTAGTAGATACTGACGTCACTAGTGTGATTCGAGCCCTCATCAGCAACATGCTATCGTCGGAACTGCAGTTGCCTGCGCTCAAACGTCTATGCAATACCGCAGTTTTATCCAGTTCCGATGCCCCTGGAAAAGCGTGCAACTCTTTTCTACATCTTGACGTTCGAGGACGGGTACTGAAGAAATTTTGCCTCTATTCTCCAAGACCACTCTTACTTGAATTTTATCATCGAAATCAATGGGTTCTTCCAAAACGGTTTACTTCCTACACATTTGTTGCAGCAGCAACTCTCTAGAATTTAGCCCAAGAGGATAGCATGAGATGAAGATATATGACAAGATTTCTCTACATACTGCTGGCCGCCCGGGCATGTTTAGTTGGAATAACAGCTCATCTGTCCACACTCTACGCTGTATTCCGACAGTGCGCTTAATTGGCACGCATAACCTATCCAACTGACAGAATTCGTCGTACCCAAAGTTATCAAGTAGCCCATCGCCTCTGATTCTGGATGGCTTTATCCTTTATCACGTGCTGCAGGCGCCTAAAGGTTTAAGGCCATACTGATTCCCGGGTCGTGGCGCAGGGCTCTCAATGGTTTTGAAGGAACTGGCCCGGGTGATTGTTCGGAACCTAGCCGAACTAGTCTGTCAGTCACTAACATTTTCTGGGCCAACCAGTGAATGACAAACTTTGTTCATCTTCTCCTCTTTCAAGGGCAGTGCCTGCGGCTACCGTTGAAGTTGTCGTCCGATTACCTTGAAATTTGGGACTGAAAACGTGATGAAACGAGTGTTTCCCAATCAAATTTTGCGCCTAAGATGCGAATTGCTGGTGTATCTAAGCCCTGATAATTATACAGAACGGGATTTATGTTGACCTGCGGGAAGCCATTTCTAACCTTAAATGATAAGTTTTGTCGCTAACTCTCAGCTATACTCTCCGATGGGTTAGGTTACGCCGTAGTAACGCTCACTCATGCAGCCAAGCATGTCTCTTGGGGTCCCGAGAAACTTACAATTATATTATAACTGGGACATAATCTGCTTTTCAAATACTTTGCTCCGAGCAACGTGCATTTCTTCCAGGTAGGTCATGTAACTCAAATTGTCATTGCTTCCGGTACCTACAATGTCCACTAAGACCGGTGGTCACCCACGGAATTAGCGTTTGTCGGATTCAATAAATCGTTTCCCAAGGGCACACATGGCCTTTACTGGAGAAGCTCAGGGCGCTGGTTTTGGGGCCCGTTGTTCCTTCAGATCGGGAAATTTCCAATAGACCCTACACCTCAAATAATCGTCCGGGGTTAGAATATGGTGGCCCAACAAAATCTCCTTGCACCAACAACGAAACGGTGAACTCGGAATGCCTGGCGCGGTTGGAAACGCAGTCCGCTGACTAATTTGTTTGGTTCGGCTAAGAAAACTAGTCACCGTTGCTTAATGTGTGCACTGTTCTTCATCAAAGACTCCGTGGGATTTAACTCCTATCAAAAAAGTTGTTCGAATGCTGGAGTTGCAAGGATTTTTCCCGTTACCTGCGTGTGATTATTAACTTCGCCGCTGACTTTCGGCTCAGGAAAATTAAACCAAGCCGTGAGGCAACCCCATGAAAGTCCTCATCTATTGTAGTGTAATATATTAGCAGGACTGGCTTCAAGCGACTTTCCGAAATTCAGTCGGTGAGACTACAAAAGCTCGCGAATATCTGAGTGGGTTGCCGACCGAGGCGCTTATTGATCGGCTCTATCTGTTTTCTACTCTGGAAGATTGCAGGAACCCTTTATCAAAAGCAACCGCAAGAAAGCATTCATGAATGGTTCCTTAACCTGGTTAAAGATCCAGCATTGCTGAAAAGTTCGAGTGAGGATATACGGAGATCATCTCCGGTTTTGGGGGGACATGCCGTATAAAAATTGACTGAGACACTTGAATCTGCCTGACCTTGGCTCACAGCCAGTCCAGATGGACTGAAATGGGACAAAACAATTGCTGAAATTCATCAGTAGTACAAACGGACCTTTATGGCACCGCCGCTGTGTCCACATCCTCGAGCTGAAGAAATCCAAGTCAGGGAAACCTGTCAAGGCAGCTTTTACTCTTGCAAATTCATCAACATATGGAACAAGCTGACAGGGGAATAGGCCGGCGGATTCTCACCGTAAGTTGGTTTAAGGCCGGCTCGGAAAGACTTTAGCCGTCCCTCTCCTTTACTCCATTCTGAGCCCCCTCCCGAAATCTCACTCCTACCCCAGCAGTATGGACTATTCCAATTTTTCATCTCCCATTCAAAAGATTCTATTCTGCACGCCTCCATCTTTAACTTGGATTAACAGGCCGGCTGATTTTGTTGCCTTGATGGTGTTCGCTCATGATTCCACTCTTTGTAGAAACGCAATTACCTAAAAATTGCAAGTGATCCCCAAAGTAACTTTTTGTCTTTAAGCAGCCGTCTATCTAGAGCCACGGAAATCTGCGGCAGCCTATGCGCTGCAGAATATTGCTGATCAAACGAGCACGAATCTGGAATTCCCTTGGCTTGGTCCTCACGTCTTGTGAATCGAAGTGAAGGGACCAAACCAAAAGATGGATCCAGCTGAACGCAGTTTGGTTTGATCCTTGCCACTCTGCTTCGATAACCGGTTCTTTCTTATTTTGTTGCAACCTCTTCCGCAAGTGTATCTTTAAGATGGCCAGAACGGTAAAGCGAAATGTTGCAAATATTCCCGTCAACACCTGTGAACGGTGATTCTAACAGCCTCTTTTGAGAGTTGCTGTTCCTTAGCCAAAGATGTCCCGTCTAGAATTTATCCATTCTTTATTACAATTTAGTTTTTGAAACGACCAATCCACGGTAATATCGTTCTTCTTTGTCCGATGCTTCTAAATTGCTGCTTGTATTGAGTGCGGAGCTGACGAACTCTGGGGCCACGTTTATTCTATGACCAAAATGAGTTGCTGTAATGGATCTAACGCAGCTGCAAATAATCCACAAAAAAGTGCATCATGCAAACATGGTGAAGCATGAAGACGGCTGCTTAAAGACAAAAAGTTACTTTGGGGATCACTTGCAATTTTTAGGTAATTGCGTTTCTACAAAGAGTGGAATCATGAGCGAACACCATCAAGGCAACAAAATCAGCCGGCCTGTTAATCCAAGTTAAAGATGGAGGCGTGCAGAATAGAATCTTTTGAATGGGAGATGAAAAATTGGAATAGTCCATACTGCTGGGGTAGGAGTGAGATTTCGGGAGGGGGCTCAGAATGGAGTAAAGGAGAGGGACGGCTAAAGTCTTTCCGAGCCGGCCTTAAACCAACTTACGGTGAGAATCCGCCGGCCTATTCCCGGTTTCTTCTAGGATTTGGTGGAAGCATCAATAGAAATCACACCCAAGGCAAAATGATCACGCTCCAATGCCGATCACTTCAGCCAAGAACAGCACAGAAAGAAATATAAGTGGGCAATAGACACAAGTAAGCAAACCGTGTGTATGACACAAAAAATGGTCATAACTTTCAAAAGAAATGGGATGAACAAGCCACCGGGATAAGGCGACTCCACATGATCTCCGTTATATAATCCAGTGATGGTAATAATACGAAACAATAATGTATATTAATGAATTTGCAAAAATCTTTCTCAAGGCAAAATCAAATTTGTGCCTGTATGATTCAGAAGAAAAGCGAATGACAGAAGTCAGAAGGAATATGTGCATATATGCTAAGTTGGATCACTCTGGAAGCACGATCAGAATCTGCAAACCAGTTCGCAGTGTATAAGTATGCCACATAAAAGTTAAAATAAGACAGACCGCCTTGCGAGATTACTCAAGGTTTTCTGTGACTATTCGTGGGCAGCAGACGGCGGGCCATTCCTTGTTCAAGTGCACTAAGTGTGCATAACGCTGAAGAACATCTTTACAGGGGCTCAGTGGTAAATTTCAAAATATGGCCACAGGCCGCAAAGTCAACGATGTAGCGTGACGGACAGAAAATTTAAGCTCAGGATACGAACATCAGCGAAAATATGATGACTGGATGGGAATTAGTAAAACCGAGCGGAATACCATACAAAGTGGATAGATAGTCGCATCTGACAACAATAAATGGCATATAGAATGCTAAAGAAGCTGGGGAATACTGTCGAAACTGCCGAATTATTTTCAGGATGAAATGTTATGAAAAGTTTCACACAGGTAGAATATGGAAAACTCAGGACTAGTGATCCCATTCATACGCGACTGGTGGCAAGCTAGACTGGGAGGTGCAATGGAGAAAAAGTTGCGTTCGAATTAGAAAGAGTTCCTCGATGAGCTTTTCACCGGTATCCTCCATGCTCTCATTTTTATGTCCCAGTAATTAGATCTCAGACGACAGTAAGGACTTTGAAAGGGAGCACAAACCACTCCAGCGGCCGCAATAACTGTATTTTTCACAAAATCTTGAAGGTCCATCCCAGTATGGGTATCCAAGTTGGTTTTGGTTGAACGAATCAGTACTCGAGAGCCAGACCTGGCTACTAGCGCCCTGGCAGGATAAGCTGATTGAGTTGGGATTGGTTTTACGAGGATGAAAATAGTGATAGCATGTATAGCCTGAGGGCTAGATCTAAACCATAAAAAAGAGAAGTAATCTTCTTGAGTGCCAGCTTGGAGTAAGGATGATCAATGAAACGAAGAAATAGAGGCATTGTGGGACTTACTGTCGGTCATGTGAATGAAAAATTAGAGGGGCAGGTTGCAAATTTTCCTCCTAATGTGGGCCTGGTAGTGACCACCAATTTCGAAATTTGGACGTGGCCTCCAAGGAAACGATAAAAATAAGTATTTATGATGGACGATAGGGAGTTAGGGTGAATTCATCAGAGACGGTTTATCGGTGGTACATCAGACTGCTACCCTGGTTAATAGTAAAGAACTTATGTGGCAAGGTGACCAGGGCCATACTGGCATCAGACTGCCATTATGGGACAAAGCAATTTACCTGCAAACGTGTTGGTAACTACGCCGGAATACGAGATGTTGACTTTTTGACAATTGCCATGGTCAGCCTGCTCTGCGCTGCTGACCTAAAAAGGGAAATAAGACTGTGAAAGGATAATCATAAGGGCTGATGTGTTGAGAATAGGGGAAAGTGTTTTGCCACAACATAGCTCAATCCATTTTTGTTGATTTATTGATTTTTGTTGTATCTGCAAAAAAAGTATAACGGCTAATTCATCAGTGGCAGTAGCCGTTAGAGCTAGATTAGTAGAGAGCGGCACAGTTTTGGGCACCTTATATAGGATGGCGTTGAAAGTATCGGTAGCACTCAAAAGCATGGTCTAGACTGATATTGGCCCCGATTAGGTTGATAAATGAGGATACCTTGAAAAAGTTGAACAATGCGATCCTGAAATGCGTCAGATTCTGACAGGTCCGCATATGTTCCAGCGACCTACTCCATAAGGCAGATTAAGCCACTGTAAAGGCTTTTGACCTAAAAGACAATTTGGAAGGCGGCATTCCAAGTGGTAACGGTCGCTTCCTGAGGCGGTAAGAACACTCGTTAGCGAATCCGATGAGGCTTCCAGCTGTGTATGTTTTCGAACTTAAGAGCTTGAGAAAGCATGTGAGGTTCAGCTTGATACGACGTAACCAAAAGGGATTAAGGTGTCGCTGCTCGCATCGTTCCTTGTAAATGGGGCTTGATGTTTGACCAACAAGTTTCCCTGTGAATTCCAGTTGCACTTTTTCTCTCGTAACACAACGAACTCTGAGAATGTTCGAGGAAATTGATTTAATGTAATCTAATTGAGGTCTACAGTGTGATTTGTACAGCATCAACTTACATCTTAGAAAGCGGTGTTTTAATGATGAGACTGCTAGTCCTGTTTGCCTCTGCATTTTGGCTAACGGTTTGCCTATGAAATTTGAAGGAGCAGGAGTATTGCAAGCCCATAGCTTCTACAAACTTAATGATCAGCATTGGCAGATTGTTTATAAAGAGCCTACCCGGGATAAAGTAAAACTCAATGGGAGGAACAGCGCGTCCATTGGCAGAGAATTGCATCGCCCATTACAAACCTCACTAGTCTATTGAGTTTAAATCCACCGTGATACTGTCCATTTTTGGGGTGAGAAAGATGGCTCGAACGAATATACTGGCTTGATGCCGTGAGCGCGTAAGAAAGGCGTGTCGCCGCATATTGCTCAAAGGATTTTGTTTAATTAGAGCAGGAATACTGAGGGGCCGAGGAAATTACTTTGTATTACAGCACTGGTGGTTGGCTAGGATTCGATTAGGGATCCGCTGATACCAAAAATCTGGGGTGGTCAGAGCGATAGCAAGTTAACGAACAGTAAAATGGGTCTGTTAAGCTGTAGGATTTGATTGTTAGTGTTCAAGCCGCAAGCGATCAAACGCCTTGGTCATGCCAGGGACATTTAAAGGTACTAGATTAAAATATCGAATTGGAATGAAGTAGAAGATCTGTGCTTAAAAAAACCATGCTGTGATTCAGCAATTAATTCGTTGGTCGTTAGAAGGCCAATTAGCCGATTCCTGACATCTTCCTTATGGGGCTGACTAAAATGGGTGTGCGAAATATTGGACGGTAGTTTTGTGGATTGCACAGTGTTCCATTTCTGTGGAACAGAACAAAAGTGGGGACTTTCCATTGAACGGAAAATATCCCAGTTGACACGAAATCCGTATGCGGGTTTAACAATAGAAGTGCCATGTAGAGCTTACCGAAACCGAATAGGAAAGGAGTCTGTCTGAGCCGGGTTGATACAGTGGTTTGACGACGGCCAGAGCCTACCTTATTTTCTCTGTATTAAGTAAGATGGACGAAGGTGTTTGGTCTGTTAGTCTAGGAGGGTGGGTAAATTGGTGGTGTTGTCGGTGGTGAAGATGGAGACAGAGTTAAAACCTTAGCAACTTACTTGAGACAGCGGAGTTGCTGATGCGCTTCCTGGACGAAGTAGCAGGTAAGGCTGACATGGGCGGAAGAATAGAAGTCTGCCATCTAGACTTTCAGGAGGCCTTTGATTCAGCAAATCACAGGCTAATTGACGGGCAGGTGAAGGCTTTCGGAGTGGACACTAAGGAGAAAAGGTGGATAGCACAAGGTCTGCAGGCGAGGTCTTTCAGGGTGAGGTGAAGGGTGTCTATCAGACAGGATGGCAATACGACTGGGGGCATCAGGGGTCTGTCTTTAGGCTACTGCTATTCCTGATATATGTCAGTGACATAACCAATGGGTTGGAAAGTCCGTGCCCTATGTTTGCTGACGAAAGCAAACTATTAGGGACAGCAAACTTTGAGGCCCTCTAATGGAATCTGGATAACGTTTATCAGCGGTCGGGAAGATTGGATTTTTCGATGAACCTGAGTAAGTGCCAACGGCTCATGAGGTGAGACACAAACCTCTCTTGCCACATGGGTCCTTCTGGGCATCGGGTCGCGATGGAAAAAAAAATCAGGAAGCAAGAGTGAGTGCGGACTTCGAACCTAGTCTGCACTGGCGGAAGGCGCTGAGGAAGGCAAGATATGCCTTACATCAACCAAAGGGGAATGTAGGACCTAGAAGACCTAACGCTCTTCTGCTGCTATTGGAAGCATTTTCCCTACCGCAATCAGATAGCTGTGTCCAGGCGCATAGACCGTATTTCGTAACATGTAAGGAAACGCTGGAATACGTTCGGGGTGTTTTCACACGCTGGTTTGTGCATCTGAGGCACAGGATGTCCGCAGACGTTGAGGACGCTTGGCTTGTACTCCCTGGAGAGACGTAAGATAATATATGACTTATAAAGGCCTTCAGGATGGGTAAGGGCTTAGCCGGGATACAGGGGCACCGTGGATCTTTGTTCCAGACAACATGGATGAAACACCACGATGGAAACGGAAAACCGTTGTGCGACAGCATGTTAATACCGGGTTGAGTGTCAAATCGTTTGGCAAGCGACTGCTGAATAGCTGGAACAAGCTACCGGAGGACGTGGTCGAGGCAGAATTCGTAAGCAAATTCAAGGGGAGACCAGAGAATGAATGGCTAGCCATGTTTTGAGGGAATATTGTGGGAACTGTAGAACTGAGTATATGGTCGATTTGAAAGCATCCTAATATTTTTTCCCATTGAAGGTGATAAAAAGGAAGACGAAATCCTATGCAGGATTCGCGCTTTCACCTTAAGAACTAAAGAGGGCTTCCACCCCTCCGTTGTCCAAGTACCGTCTGATCGAAGGAGCTCTCGGTGCAAGAACCTGGACGATCCGGTATCTCGTCAAATAGCCATGCAATCTAACTGGAACTGAAAATTGAATTGATACTGCACCCGATAATTAGCCCTTCGGAAACAAACGAACACACTCAGCGTTGGAAGCTACGGTCACCGGCCGACAAGGCAACATCGTGGATGCATGAGTGGCTGGAAGCCGAATTTTGGTCCCGTGCGTGCTGAGATGAACAGGCCGTTTGTTGTGCGCTTAACCGTGGGCTTGTTTGGCATATTCCGGTGAGTTATGTATCATGTAGGCCGCCGTATCTGTGTGACGGGCTGGTTGCATAACGCCATTCTGGATTCATTTATGTAAGTGTTGAAGCTGGCTATTACGCGCATTGGCTCCGGATCACGTTCGTATTTTTTGTGTTGATTGCTCATGAATGCGTCACGCGCGAACCACTCGAAAAAGATTTTCAAGCCTCCCTCCGCTGTTTCCTCGTTGCTAAGTTGGCCATCTTTAGAGTATTTCTTGTTTGAAACGTCCCGTTAGATGTTTTGGACTCAACAAAGCCATCTCCAAGAAGAATTTAACTCTGTCTCGGCTCTGTACGACTTTTGTCAGCGTTATCCCCTAATAAGCGGTACCTTTCTTCGACTTTTTATGACCCTACTTTTAGTGCGACAGCCATAGAGGTTATTTATTTGGTGTTTCCAGCCATTTTCCAGTTTTTCTCGCTCCAGCCACTGTGCCGTGGCATTCCTTTCAGTGGGGTAGGTTAGAAATGCAGGATTTCACTAATCACCAGAGCGATAACGGCCAGCCAGGACCTGAAAGCTTCAAGGACGACAAGTAACAAGCACTACGGCGTCAAACTAAGACTAAGCGGCTTGATCCACCACCGCACTCGAAATCCTACTGTGGCTAAAAGTTGAAGTCTCCCAGCGTTTCCATCTGAATCCAAAACTAAGCTCGCAGATAAGACTCTAGAGAACAACCAAATATCTTTACAACCACAGCACTGAATACCTTCGGGTACTCCCGGGAAACTGGATGAAAGGAAAATATGTGGGCCCTAAGATGTACATGACTCCCAGACGCAATTTGCAGCGCATCCAGAATATTCCACCCTTCGCTGGGATACAGCCTGCCTAAACCTTTTATCTTACATTTCTTCCCCTTTTTTACCTACTGCTTCCGTATATTTTTGAATAATCCCAGTTTCCTATTAAGGATCCACTCACGCCCCCATTAGTATGTAGATCGGAGAGTCCTTACGCGAATCTCGTATTACGTTTTACTTGCCCTTAACCTTTATGACCACTTGCGCGTCATTCTTACTCGGCTCCGTACGGTTGCAGCACCGGCAACCCTGAAACTTGACCGGTACAAGGAAAAGACAGTCGAAATCGGTAGCAGGTTAAGTATATTTTGACAGGAGCGTGCGAGCGCTGCGTGCGTGAGCAACGCACAAGTGGCGACCACGCTTGGCGGTCACTTTCGGTTAAACAAGCTATCTGGGGGAACAAATCCAAGTTCAGCTACAGGTATCTTTTCCAGTGCAGACACTCGCACTGTGTAAGATCTGACGAGAATAGCATCCAGTGTGACATACCGTGCCTAGTACCGCTGTGGTTGGGGAGGGTCACCGCGAAAAACTTCCAACATTTGCCTAGATCATGCGTTTTTAATTAGGCCTGTAGTACCTGCATTGGTGCTTGACGGAAACGGCTGAAAATAATATCAGACCATGTAAAGCAACTCGACGCGCAACAAAAAGGGAAACAGGGATTCACGTGCCCAATAAAAGCAGGACATCCGGCCGACTCTGACAGCACCCAAGGATACGAAATTTTGCTGACAGCAACACGTAATGAGGTAGACGTTTCCATAGCCGCCAGAAAGCTAGGTGGCATTTCGAAGCTGACCCCGACACCGCCTAAGAAAGGAGCGATTAGAAACACGGGAGCAACTCTATGGCACAACTGGTGCTCTTACAACCTCTGAAACGCAGTGCGGTGCTTTTCAGCCAACGCCGATGATGCTTGATACAAGCAAATTAAGTCACGGTAATGCCACGTAGTGTGAATAGGGCTTCCACGGCCTCTGCAAAACAGTTCGTTTCATCGTCTCAGAGAAAATCACTAACTATGAAAAACTGCGATGTCAGGTCTCCGAGTGATTCTACACAAACTGTCCTCCGGTGAATAGGTACTAGTAGCTATGACAGGCAAGGCGGATAAGCTGTTAGGCTAGGTAACCGAGCTATCTGTAAACACTGGTCTTTCGCTAGTGAGATACCTAAATATGGTGATAAAACTATTCCTAAACGAGTGTGTAAGTTTCCTGGGATTAGACAGACGGTCACAGATCTCAGACTGGCGCGAATACCATGGACTGTATGATTAAGGCTGGTCCTCCTACTGGTGAAATGGGGAGAACGAAGGCAGTCGGCGCAAAAGGCCGTTGCTCGTAGAGTCCTATGAACTATTTGCAAGAGATCAGTAGTAACAGCCGCAGAAATATATGTCAAAACAAGTGAAAAGTGAAAGTTGAGACGGATATGTCTGGGAAGACTGAATCATCATCATCATCATCATCATCACCATTCAGCGTTAAACAGCAAGGCAAGTCTCACTGACCGCTGCCTTTCCCCAGAGTTACACGTTTATATAAAAAGAGTGAATATCCAACGGGAACAGGGAGTAGAGCTACACAGGCGGGAAAAGATAAGATGCTGCTGCAGCCAACACACGAAACACAGTCTAACTTTACAAACGCACGTGTTTTCAATCATTCTGATTCGATAGAAAATGACAGCACGATCGCCACTGTTCACGGCTCACTGCCATATCCTTCAGTGTCTCCAGCCAACTAGTTGACGAGTCCTTCGGACCCCAACCACGAAGGCGTGAGACACCTAACTTAACTAAGTTCGCTGTACATTTTCTCATCCCACGTTGCCACGTCATCCGTTGGCCTCCACATGGCTTTTTCCATTCCTTAGGAGGAACACAAAATAGGGCACGATATGGTAGACGAGTGTTCGTCATACGCAACACGTGACCCAACCAGCGTAGTCTACTAAGTTTCATACGCTGAAACAAGCTATTCTCAGAGGTGGCACCCAATACCAGATTCCTAACCTCGATTTTACTCACCCGGTCACTCCATCCAATCCTAGCCATACTATGTAAACATCGGTTGTCGAAAACCTCCAACCGACGAACATCGCCCACACGCATACTCCACGTCTCACAACCGTACAACAGAACTGAACGCACTGCAGCACAGTACACACGACCTTTCAACTTCAGTGAAATATCAGACCGACGCCACAAGTGCTTCAATCCAGCGTAAGCTGCACGAGCCCTGGATATACGCATACTTACCTCCAAACCCGAGCTACCATCGTTAGACACGCAGCTACCAAGGTAGGTGAAACGGTCCACAGTCGTGAGTTCCTCTCCATCCAGTATCAAGTTCGGCGCTGCTGTCGTCCAGTCCTGTAACAGTACTTTAAACTTAGAAGGTGCAAAGCTCATGCCGAACCGAGCAGTCGATTTCGACAGTCTATCTAGTGCCCGTTGTGCATGGTCCGCAGACTCGAACAGGCACACGACGTCATCTGCGTAATCTAGGTCGCATGGCTTCCCTCCACTTCCCAGTTCGACTCCTACATCCCGGAGACCTCCTTCCATCACCTCGTCCATGACGAAGTTGAACAAAAATGGAGAGATGGAGCACCCTTGTCGAACGCCACTAGTCGTTTCGAATGAACGTGACAGTTCACTGTATACCCTAACGCGACCATAGGTATGCGAGTAAAATGCTCGCAACAGGTTCACAAACTTCGTTGGCATAACCTTCCGGTGGAAAGCACTGAGTAGTGCTGGTCGATCCACGGATTCAAAAGTACCTTTCAAACCGAGGAAGACTATGGTCGTAGGGCGGCGGTGCGTGTGGCGCGTTTCCAGTGACTGTCAAAGAATGAATATCTGGTCGACGCAACCTTAAACTGGACGAAATCCGGCCTGTTGTTCGCGGATATTACTCTCGCGAATCGGTGTCAAACGGCGCAGCATTATCGAAGCTAACACCTTAGTAACTATCGGAATTAAACTAACCCCACGATGACTGCTGCAGTCACTCCGTGTACCCTTCTTGAAGATGGGTATAATCAGTGACTCACCCCAAGATAGCGGGATGCGCTCTCGTTCCAAATATCACGAAGCAAGGAGGTAAGTGATTTCATCAGCACTTCTCCACCCAATTTGAAAAGAACTGGGGGAAGGTCGTCGGGACCGGCAGCTTTTCCCCTCTTCAGAAGCCGAATATTCGACTGCACTTCCACTTCCGTTGGGAGATCAAGTGACACCTCCCAAGGAATCACAGCTCCAGACGTCAGACTAAATAATTTAGCGTGTGGCCAACTAAACTGATCCTTGAAATGCTCTTCCCAACGGTCCAGTCTTTCCTGTCTACCATGAGTGAGCTCTCCAGTCCTATCGCACACGACTTCACTGACCGAAGTTCGCCACCCACCGCTGTAGCGTATAAATTTTTAACAGTCTTTGACTGTTACCTGAAGCGGAAGCCACTTCCATTTCTTCGGCTACCTTAACCCACCAGCTTTCGCGGTCATTCCTAAGGCTTATGGTCAACTGAC
>LUCM01007655.1:27866-78420 GCA_008360955.1 Fasciolopsis buskii
GAAGCGAATAGTGTATGACTTGTTTTCTGCACTTTTGCCCTGTAAAAACCAACAGGAAAAAACAAAACTGGAAGTCACAAAGTGTGCAGGTTGTGAATGTTTTACAACCTTGCTTATCACGATCGCTAACTCTATCGGTCGTCTCGACTGTTGTTCATTTTAACCATGCAAGAACGGTTGAAGTAGCCTCTGGCCGTTCTGCACAACCGTTTCCTTTATTTGTCATAGTCAAACCGTTTATATAGGTACCCACAGGATACGGCTCCTTAGCCGGTTGCGTCCACCCCTCGGGAAGATTATTTCCTGTTTATTCTTCAATTCGGACGCCGTCCCTATTCGCATCTGAACTTGTCACGAAAACAAGACCGCTTTTTCTTCGTTTCAGAGTTAGGGCGAATGTTTGTTTCCCTTTTGTCTCTTGGCTTGCAGACATTCAAGACTATCTCGTTTGCCATTCACCTGAGTTCCGATGGGCTTATTGGACGGCCCTGTTTCCTCGATATGATCCATCTTCACTGTCACATAAGCAATTGTATTAAAGAAAGCGCCTTTGCACCTTTGAAACCAGTTCGTGGGTTCTTTAATTTTTTATTTTTATTGAGTTGGAGACAGAAGAGACTGGTTAAATAAAAGAGAGATCAGATTATACATACACCGAATACGAGGAAAATCAATAAAAATAAAAAATTAAAGAACCCACGAACTGGTTTCAAAGGTGCAAAGGCGCTTTCTTTAATACAATTGCTTATGTGACAGTGAAGATGGATCATATCGAGGAAACAGGGCCGTCCAATAAGCCCATCGGAACTCAGGTGAATGGCAAACGAGATAGTCTTGAATGTCTGCAAGCCAAGAGACAAAAGGGAAACAAACATTCGCCCTAACTCTGAAACGAAGAAAAAGCGGTCTTGTTTTCGTGACAAGTTCAGATGCGAATAGGGACGGCGTCCGAATTGAAGAATAAACAGGAAATAATCTTCCCGAGGGGTGGACGCAACCGGCTAAGGAGCCGTATCCTGTGGGTACCTATATAAACGGTTTGACTATGACAAATAAAGGAAACGGTTGTGCAGAACGGCCAGAGGCTACTTCAACCGTTCTTGCATGGTTAAAATGAACAACAGTCGAGACGACCGATAGAGTTAGCGATCGTGATAAGCAAGGTTGTAAAACATTCACAACCTGCACACTTTGTGACTTCCAGTTTTGTTTTTTCCTGTTGGTTTTTACAGGGCAAAAGTGCAGAAAACAAGTCATACACTATTCGCTTCATTGGCTTTGATTCTGAACCATATTTCTCGGTATATTGAACGAAAGAAAAACCTTTGCTCTGTATTTGAACAGCCAAAACCGAGCTCGTGCTAAGGGCGATGTTACACCCGAGCTCAACGAGAGAAATAGTTTTCGCCAAGGTTGCCCCATTCCACCTTTTCAACTTTGTCACTAGGATATTGAAAATCCCATAGTCCTCTCGGGAGACAGTGGCAATGATGTTTTCTCAGACAAAAAACTGTTTGACTTACACTATGCAGGCAACGTTATGCTACTGAATATGGACCTAAGATGCAGGATTTGCTCGATCGCCCTAGGGATAATGTTCTGGATGCGCTTCGAACCTTCGAAGTGAATGTATGAATATTTCGGCGTTTGGACACCGAGAATGATGTTAGTAACTCAGAATTTAGACGAAGGGTATTAGGTCCTAGAGAACAGATACTGTGTTAGAATAGATTAATGTCGTTGGGTTATATTCTGCGCGTGGCCACATAACGATTGCCTGGCTGGGCATAGTTCTTCGAGTCAGATAAAGGTTGGAAGATGGTTCGAAGTGGCCAGTCGATGACATGGCAAAAGACATGAAAAAATTAACCAGCCGACTGGCTCGTGTAGATGCAGCTAGAATTACGGATTAGGACCCACGGAGTCTCGCCAAGCAAAGACTAGAAACAACAAGTGACAGGGCTCAATGCATCAGTCAGTGCAGTTTTTCGCATTCAAAATCGTTTCTTCTACAGCTGACGAACCCGTTACCTTCAAGTTGGTCTTTCACTGTCCTTCATTCTCTTTTGAGTAAACGGTGCTATATGGTAGCAACCAAGACCAAAACACTTCGGTGCGGGGTTAATGGTTGTAGGACTGAAACTGATGTGCGATGCACATATCGCATCTGGATACCTTAATGGTCAAGCTGTCTAACGCGTGTTGAATTCCCCGTGCACTGTCGCTCCCCAAGACGATATTACCGGCATACTCTGTGCCAAAAAATGCTCTCTGGGAGGAGTTTATCTCCACCGTCTGATAGACCAGACTAAGCCTTCTGTAGAACATCATCTATGGTATCGTTAAAAAGAAATGTAAATTTAGGCCAGCCTTGTTTTGCTGCACTAAAAATGACGAAGGGCGTCGAAAGCTGGTCACGGACATTACATAGAACTGGGGTATGACGGTACAACTTCTTGAGGATTGTGATATACATTTCACACACTCCATCCCTTAATACACAGGACCCATCGACAAAGTCGAAGGCTCCGCGAATGTCAACATACTTCAAAAGCAAAGTAATGTTTTTACAATTGTCGGACGGCAATCTGCTGTCGCTCAGTTCATTACCACGGCTGACGTACCGAGAACTTATACTGTTTTAAAGCACTTCCGCTCCAGGGTCATCGTTGCCGGTTGCCACTGTCTCTGTGTAGCAGTCCACCCTATCAACTATAGGGCATGTATCATCCAACTACGTTTGTGCGCGGCAAATGGAATGGAAAGGATTTGACTGATACATCCATGACCGGTGCGAAACCCAGACTGTTCCTCGTGAATTAGTTTTTCACACGTTGCGCAACCTACGAAGGATAATATACACCAGCGGCTTTGACGCTCTCTAGATTAGACTATTATCACCGCCATTAGCGCATTCACTGCGCGAGCCCCTTTTATAGGTGGGGACAACAATCGATCTCCATCAAGAAAAGGGAATTTTCTCAATACCAAACCTTCGAGAACAACAGTTCTCCGACCAGTCTCATTCCTCCATCTTTAACTGGAACTGGGGAAGGCCATCGGACATTCTAATACTTGGATTTCCTTGGAGATCTCCGCCTCAAAAGGTGAATCTGTTGAAACAGACAATGTAGCGTAAGGCGGAACAGCTATGGGCGATACTGATACTAGAAGCCGGGTAAGCAGTACTTCAAACTGTCCCATCCAACTTGCAAGACGATGCTGCTGATTACGGATGGATGAACCATCGCTGCACAGGTCGTTTCGCTTACACCCACCGATAGTACGGATGAAGTGATGCAGCTTTTGCTAGCTTATCATAGCAGTGGCATGTTGTATCCCTAAGTCCCCGAAGAGACTGAAACATCTCGCGTTCGTACGTAAGCTTACGTCGGTTTATGTATCAATATTAACCGTACCTCATCATGTTCGCTTTCAACTGATTTGGATTGGATGGATTGGGTGGCAAAAAATCGAACACGACCGACTAAGTCAGCAGAATACAAGGCATTCCTGATAAGGGATCAGTGAGGTTATTAGGAGCAGATGATTATAAATTTTCAACCAGCGTACTTTCGGAAAATAGACAAACGAGTGGGGTCAGTGCTTATCGCATTCTAAGTGACACTGTATCGTTCTTCGGTTGCCCATCGAAATACGTAAGAGGTAGCATAGCTTTTAACAGAAAGTATCCTGCAATTTATCTGCGTTGGAATCAGCAGGCGCCTACACTAAGACAAACTCCATCTATCGGAGTGGTGACTACTTATTTTGGACGTACCTCTAAGTCTGCACACAGCCGGCTGTCGACTGGGATCAAAGCAAGCGGTGCAGCCACGACTCCAACCCAAGATATGTTGCCTACATTCTGGTTGCGATAAGTCCTTTGATTACGGCGTTTACATTTTAGACCGCCGTTTATTGTTTAGTGAGGAACATTCCGCTTTTTTGCCGTGACCTCGTGTTAGCTGCCGCAGTATTTTACTATTGAGGAAATACTGCACTGTTTGACCCAGCATCACACCTGGCATACTGGGGTCTTAAGCGCATCCGTCTCACTCCCAATTTCTGGGTTATAGTTTCTGGCCTTTCCCCAATGTCATAGGCTCCAGGGGCTATGGGGCTTGTCTCTTTCATCTCACTCATGTATCAAGCATATAAACTACTCATCAACGTACCTCGTTATGAAGACTAAATGGATAATAACAAGGACTTACCTAGTCGTTGGTTTAGAACTCTTTCGATAAATATTTTGTCTTTTTACCATCTGGCTATTTTCTATCCAGTAGATGTATACTACAAAGTGGGATTTATATGTATTACATTTATTCTTCACGAATCTCTGTACAGACCATGTGACACCGGAACCACGGTGAAGGACGAAAACAACAAGCGAGAAGGAGGAAAGAAAAGGGAAGCAATGTTCAGAGTTCATTCCACATGCTAGCCTTTCCATTCTTTATCCTCGGCGATTCACCGAAATCCATCGAGATTTCTCCGTGGCCTGGATACTGCCCGACTGTCCAAACCGAAGTAGGTGAATGACTTAAGGGATCCCACCCCTAACGTTTGACCAAATGACCTAACCCACAGAGCACACGGACGATCTGAGGATCACGTAACTCGCTGGGGACCAGTGAATAACTGCTCAGTTCATACGTCCTTTGGGTGGGTTCTCAGTCTACGCTCCCGCCATAGTTACCGGTGAACACATTCGTATACCTCGTATAGCCCCGTGGTTGATTTGGAATCAGGATTTACCCAACTCGCCTAGATTAATTAACAATGAGCAGTCAACCTGGTGGAGGGCATCGAACATTCGGTTTCTTCCAAGCAATATCGTAGGAACAATTCCGCCATTAGAAGGCAGTGCGTGGGACTTCTAATGCAGAATCCCTTTGCGACAGGTTATTTGGAAACATTTCGAGAGACGTTCAGAGCGAGTGGCCGAGTCGAAGACTAGTACGCTCTCCTACCCCGATAATTCTGAGACATTCGGAGGCTTCACAAAGCGATGTTGCGAGCAACCACGGGCTGCATGAGGAAGTGACAGACAATAATAGAAATATAACCCTGTAAACTCACATCCACACGCGTCTTGGTTCACGCGAAAATTCCGCCCTAATGATCTATTGGCGTCATTTCTTATGGAACACGCACCAGTGCAGTGGAAGGCACATGCCCTATAGCCGCTGGGGCTCTGTATATGTGGAGGGGGAGATGACCGGCAACCCAAAACTTGGAATGGCGTAGAACCACATGAAGTCCCAATAAGTCAGTTGTGGTAACGAAAGCCTCGACAAACAACTGCCGTCCACCACCAAACTGACTGGCAGATCTGGATTTCGAACCTGTGACCTTTTCGGTGACAGATGCCTAATCCACTTGACCACCACCGGTCTTGGCACCAGCGCATAATATCAGATTCCTAACCACATTGCTCATCTGGTCACTTCATCCAATCCTAGCGATAGTACGTAGAAATCAGTGATCGAAAAACTCTAAGCTATGAAAATCTTCAGCGCTCAAACTGTCTCGCAACGATACAACAGAACTAAGCACACCGTATCAGCGTAAACACAACCTTTCAACTATCAAGCCGACATCACAAGTGCCTCAGTCCAGCGCACGCCGCTCGTCCCTTGGATACACGCATATTCACATTCATCGCCTTGCTACAATCCTTCAACACACAGCTGCCATCGTCGCAGGCTGCAAACCCGATTGGCCGTCGAACGTTTGTCATTCGGCTGTTCGCAACAGCTATCAACAGAAATTGTTCGATGAACTAAGAGCTCCGACGAACAGGAGGATCAAATCAAGCAGGTGATGCATTCGGCATCGGATTTCGCCTCTGATCCCAGGTCTACCGTTCATTGAAGACACCGGATCTCACAAGGGTCGCTGGGTCTAATGGAGCAAAAACGCCAGCTCCCTAACTGCAAGGAGGTGAGTGAGATGCGTCGACAGTTGCAGCGTCAAGTGAACATAAGCCTTAAGAATGACCGTGAGCACAGGTGGGCTAAGGTGGCCGAAGATATGGATGTAGCGGCCGCTTCAGGTAACAATCAAAGGCTGTTTAAGCTTATGAGTGACACCGGTGGTCGGCAAACTTCGGTCAGTGAAGTCGTGTGCGATAGGAATGGAGAGCTCGTCCACGATAAACAACAAGGACTCGACCGCTGGGCTGAGCATTTCAAGGATCAGTTTAGCTAACCGCACGTCAACGCATTTAGTCTGACGTCTGGAACTGCGAATCCTTGGGAGGTGTCTGTCGATCCCCCAAAGAAAGCAGAAGCAGAGTCGAATATTCGACTTCTGAAAAAAGGAAAAGCAACCGGTCCCGACGACCTTCCCCCAGTTCTTTTCAAACTGGGTGTAGAAGCTCTGATGAAATCACTTACCACTTTGTTCCGTGATATTTGGATCACGGAGCGTATTTCGTTATCGTGAGGTGAGTCACTGATTGTACCTATCTTCAAGAAGGGTACACGGAGTAAACACAGCAATCACCGTGGGGTTAGTTTAATCCCGATAGTTACTAGGGTGTTAGTCTCGATAATGCTGTATCGTTTGACACCGATTCGCGAGAGTAACATCCGCTAAGAGCAGTCCGGATTTCGTCCAGGTCGAAGTTGCATCGACCAAATATTCACTCTCCGACAGATACTCGAAACGCGCCACAAGCACCGCCGCCCTACGATCGTAGTCTTTCTTGACTTGAAAGCTGCTTTAGACTCAATGGATCGACCAGCGTTATTTAGTGCTCTCCACCGGAAAGGCATGCCAACAAAGTTCGTAAATCTGTTATGAGCACTGTACTCGCATACCTATGGTCGCGTGAGAGTATACGGTGAACTATGAAGTTCATTCGAAACGACTAGTGGTGTTAGGCAGAGGTGTCCCATCTCTCCATTCCTGTTCAACTTCGTCATAGACGAAGCGATGGAAGATGCATTGGGCAGTCTTCTGAATGTATGAGTCGAACTGGGAAATAGAGGGAAGTTGTGACCTACATTACGCAAATGACGTTGTGTGCCTGTTCGAATCCGCGGACCATACACAATGCGCACTGGACAGACTCTCGATTTCGATTGCTCGGTTTGATATGTGCTTTGCATCTCCAAAGTGCAAAGTGCCTTTACAGGACTGGACGACAACAGCGCCGAATTCGATAAAGAGGAACTAACGATTGTGGAACGTTTCATCGACCTTGGTAGCTGCTTGTCGAACGGTGGTACCTCGGCAATGGAGGTAAACACGCGTATATCGAAGACTGGAGCTGCTTACGCTGGACCGAAGCACTTGTGGCATCGGCCTGATATTTCACTGAAGGTGAAAGGTTGTGTGTACTATGCCGCAATGCGCTCAGTTCTGTTGTACGGTTGCGAGATATGGAGTATGCTTTTGGAAGATGTTCATCGGTTAGAGGTTTTCGACCACCGATCTATACTCAGTATCGCTAGGAGTGGATGGAGTGACCGGGTGAGCAATGTAGAGGTCAGGAATCTAGTATTAGCTTCCGGTTCTGATAATACCTCATGAGTATATTAAACTTAGTAGACTGCGTTGATTGGGTCACGTGTTGCTCATGTCGAACACTCGCCTGCTATATCGTGTCCCATTTTGTGTTCCTCCCAAGGAATGGAAGAAGCCATGTGGAGTTCAGCAGGTGACTTAGCAACGTGAAATGAGAAAATGCACAGCGGGCTTAGGTAAAGTAAGTGTCTCGCATCTTTTTGGTTTGAGTCCGAAAGATCCGTCAACTAGCTGGCTGGAGACACTGAAGGATATGGTAATGAACCGTGAACAGTGGCAATCGTATTGTCATTCTCTGTCAAATCAGAATGATTGAAAGATTGCTTTTGTACAGTCAGACTGCAGCATTCCAATCTTTCCCTACCTTTGTAGATTCACTTTATGTACCCCTTGGATATCCACTCCTTTTATTGAAATATGTAACCTTGGGGAAAGGCAGCGGCCAGTGAGTCTTGCCTTGCCGATTAACGGTGAACGATGATGATGCCTGGATCAGTATGTCTCTTGAGTTCGCTACACCTTGCCGCTAGATGGATAGATATGGTAAGCTACACGACAAGGAGCGGTAATCAGTGGCATACTTGCGTTGGAGGTGTATGTTCACACACACAGTCTTCTTGCTCATGGATTTGTTTCCCTTTTCATTTTTCCATGATATAAATCGCTTCGGGACAATCGGTAAAAATAATCAAAATTAGTGCGCATCAGATCATAGTTGACCACTGTGAAAGCTGGAGCCTTCACGCTAAAATTTTTTTATTGTTTTATCTTACACATGATCTCTAACTGACCTCACGTTTCATTCCAGATATTCACTAATTTATTCCAAAGGATCAGTCTGCCGTGAGACCCTCACCTCATGAGAAGCAGAGTTAGATTCCGTCTCATCTATATCCATGTCAACCAAGCAGCCAATCCTACAGCCCGATGAAATAGTTCATCATGAATTTCTTTTCGGAGGGCTGGCTTATTCCGTCAGTGTCTGCACTCTTTTTCCATTATACAAAACAATTTTCTTTCAACAACTCGACGGCATATCCTGGACACAGGCATTCTGCCGGCTAAGAAACGAGGGATGCAGAATGGTCTACCGAGGTGTCCTACCCCCTCTCCTGCAACGTTGCTCCTCTGGAGCTGTAATGTTTGGGGTACAGAGTTTGTCGGAAAGAACTTTGATCAGATCAAGATTTTCCGAAAAACTTTCTCCTGGATTGACAAAAAGTTTGTCGGCTGTTCTAGCTGGTTTTTGTGAGTCACCACTCATGCCATTTGAACGTGTCCAAACGCTGTTACAAAATCAAAACAATTTCCCTTCCTATCGCAACACATTTCATACCCTCAAATCGCTTTCCGTCGAGCATGGTATATGGGAGTTGTATCGTGGTCTAACACCGATATTGTTACGCAACAGTATGGCCAATGTGTTATACTTTTGTGGTCACAAGTGGCTCAGTGACGTCCGAGTGCACCGCGCGGACGAAAATGCACTTGACCGTGGCTTATGGAATTTTGCTCTTGGTGGTCTACTCGGCGGAACGATAGGCTTTATTACCTTCCCTTTAAATGTGATCAAAACACGAATGCAATCGAGTGTGGGTGGTAAATTTGAAACCATACACACTGTGTTCGTATCTCTTGTCTATCATCCGGATGGGAGTATAAATATCTCCAGACTGTTTCGAGGCGGACCGGCCAATTTTATGCGCTCTATTCTCTCGTGGGGTATCATCACAATGACTTATCATTTTCTCCTAGAGTCGTGCTCAGGAATCAAAATGTGAATTATGCTTCGGCCTGTGAAATTCACCTTGTTCTTCAGGTCTCACGGTTAATTACGCATTGGTTTGTCGCGGTGAACCAAAACTTGATCAGATTTTTAGTGCTCTCTTTTATTGCTGCATTATTACAGAATGATGGCAAACAATCCACATGACCAGTAATTGTGGATCTACATTTGTACATTCTTCTGTTAGCTTGTGATTTTACCCGGGATTCATACCCTGGAAAGTAGCATTTTTTATTATTAGCCCATTGGTCTTCCAACTATTCTATACTATGTTCAGTGTTCATTGACGTCAAAAAATATCCTGCTCATTTGCAATATCTGGTCACAACGATTAATTTTCATCTTTAATGATCAATAATTTTACACGAGATCTAGAGTTTGGTTGGTGTCCAGGTAAAAAACCATATCGACAGTTAATAATACATTATCATTACGGGTGTTGTACGTTATCCTAAATGTGGAAGTTTTGTAGCAAAAAGCAACGATCAGATTACACTGTTTGAAGCTTCTTTTGAATAAACTTCGCGGTGTATAAGAAAGTCAAACTGTTGTTACTTATGATGTCCTCCAGTGGGTCATCATTATAGTTCAGCGTTAAACAGCAAGGCAAGCCTCACTGACCGCTGCCTTTCCCCAGAGTTGCACGTTTATGTAAAAAGAGTGAACATCCAACGGGAACAGGGAGTGGACCTACACAGGCGCGAAAGATAAGATGCTGCTGCAGCCAACACACGAAACGCAGTCTAACTGTACAAACGCACTCTTTCAATCATTCTGATTCGATAGAAAACGACAGCAGGATCGCCATTGTTCACAGTTCACTTCCATATCCTTAAGTGTGTCCAGCCAGCAAGTCGACGAGTTTTTCGGACCCCAACCACGAAGGTGTGAGACACCAACTTTTTCTAAGTTCGCTGTACATTTTCTCATCCCACGTTGCCACGTCATCCGTTGGCCTCCACACGGCTTTTTCCATTCCTTAGGAGGAACACAAAATAGGGCACGATATGGTAGACGAGTGTTCGCTATACGCAACACGTGTGGTTCTCAAATAATAGCAAGAATGATTAGTTTGGGAAACGCGGACCACCCTCGTGACCCAGATCTGTAAGGGATTTGACATTTTTGTAAGCCTGTCCCTAAAAGCAGTTCGTACATCTGTGAGCACGGTACTATTCTGTTCCTCAAATTAGGGCAAGTGGCTGATTTTGGAAACAAAACCCTGAGCCCCTAATGAAAAGCCCTAACCTAAAAGGCTGTCGGACCATCTGAGATCTTCGTGTTGCCCTGGACGTTGGCGACTGATTGGCCACTTCTTACATCTTTTCTAAACCTATACATCTTACGTGCATGGAATTATGTCCCGGGTGTCATCACCGTCGCACATTGGTGCAACCGCGGTCACGAGAGGACAATGGATGGGTGGGACCTCCTGTGTTGAGGTTGCTTTGGACGCAGTCATTCGCAAACATTTCGATGAATGTTCAATACGAGTAACTACTACCTCACAGCCTAAGAAACCAATTTCGGGTCGTGCCAAAACATTCGGATGCAATTTTTGAAGACATCATAGGGGAAGGAAAAGTATTAACCATGGTCTGACAGCACAACGCCACAATAAAAGGACTAAGCCCAAACGGAAGCCAGTATTGTTTTGCTTTTGGATCACAGATATCACTAGGGGTAAGGAGGAATTCAGAATACCAGTGTTCCTGACGCAATTATCCAGTTGTTTATGAACCCCGCTAAGACGAAGTTCACGATTAAACTTTCAATGGCCTTTGAGGTAAACTTACCCCAGAGTGTACATCCGATCAGTTTCGTGTTGAATCAATTGCACTTATTTAATTGCAGTCGCTGTGTAACAAGAGACCTGGCTATTGAAACCGTGGAGAACTCATACACAGTAACATCAAGTTGTCGATACCACAATAGTTTAAAGTGAAGAGACTGCAACAGTTAGATAGGGTAATGAATGGTGAGTCATTACGAGCGCCACTCTGTGACAGGAACTGAACTCCGGTCAGTGCACATTAAACCCGTTCCTAGGGTTGGCTCAGCCCAACGGTTAAGGGATTATCAACAAATAACAGTTGTGGTTCTTCTGACGACTCTTCAACGAACTTCCACCCACAATACTGACGTCACATGCTAGATTCCAGTGAAGCAGAATTGTCTGCCTGACTGGATATAGAGTCGATTGACGATCTACAAAATATCAAGGCAGACGTTTTCTCTCTTTGTTTTACAATTAAATCACTGGTTTTCACGTCGACTAACCAAGGCTTTCACGTTACATTTGGTATTCAGCATGTCTAATTAGTGGCACAATTGCCACCATGCAGTGTGGCATGGTTCCGTCAGTCGAATTACGAAATAGCACTAGGAAGTTTTCCGAATTTCAGCTTAGGTTTCTGGCTGAAATAGACATGTGGTAAAACGGCGTGAGCGACGCCGTTTTTGATCTGAAGCCAACCTCGACGACACACTGGATCGAAGGCATAATGCAACCAACGGATCGAAATTGTCGATACACGACTTAGTGGGCCGTTTTTCTTACGGAAGCATGTCACGTGAAATTACCATATGAACTTAACGGGACATCTTCCATTGTTGAACTTTTGAGCAATAGGTGAAACGATTTAATTTCAAACATTTCGAATACCCGATGTAACATGAAAACCTTAATACGTAAAAGTCAGTGTGAAAGCAGTGATTGTTTTTGTTGTAAAACACAAGGAGAGAGAGAGAGAGAGAAGACGTCTGCTTTGGTATTTTGTAGGTCGTCAGTGGATTCTTATTCCAACCAAGCAAAGAACTTTGTTTTAGTCAAAACGTAAGTCGCCCACGGCAAGCCACTAGGTGACGAATACAGTTGCAATAATGTAACATGAAAAGGCACATGCCAATTCTCGCGAAAACTTATCTGTCCGCCTGAGTGTGAGAAATCATCCGTACTTCATATGATCTACATTAGGTCCCTAACTTCTTCAAAATGTCGACAAAGTTCCTAATCCTGCTAGAATGTACGCAGTATTTACTGACCTTTGGGGTGTAATTCGCTTTTGTGCATGAGTTAATCCTTGCCGTAATCTGGACGTGTAATGACAGTTATAAATATGCGATTACCACGGAACTACTTACAAAATCCCCCTGTGTCCATTAGTTATTTTGCACCGGTGTTTTCACAGTTAGTGCGGTGCATGGTTTGTTTGTCTGTTCCGATTTAAACGTAATGCCTGTACATGCCTCATGATGAGATAGAATATACCGACTTATCGTCGGCTCATTCGATTACTTCGCACTACCCCGTGCGATAAGGCTTCGCTGCAAACCTCCCTTGACCAACCGGAATTCTGTCTCAAATTCCACTGTCTTATTAAAATTAATACTGGTCTATATTTAATGAGGTTTTTTAGCCGGTGGAGGCAGGCACCAAACGGCCTGTGTATCTATTTGGCGTTTGAGCTTACCATCCGGTTCGACTAAACTGATGCGTATACACGACGGTGGGTGACAAGCTCGCCCCCTCAGATCCGCTGAGGCTTGCCTACCAGTGTGAAAATTTCCTTTTCGGAACGACCGGATTAGTGACAATCAATACACCTTTGAGTGAAACAGATGACTTACTTTTGCAGTAATTTACAACTCCATGATGAACTAGCAAAACATCCAGCTTATGCAACGACAGCATTTTACGGTTTACAGTAAGATAACGAAGTTCGCTTTCAGATCGTCTGATACAGATTCATACCACTAAGGTTTAAACATAGGAACCCACCCTGCATTGCTTGCTGCAAACACTGGGCTATGTATTATTGAGCCTACTGGCAACTCACTTGGCACAGTTCGGTGAGAAGTTGGCTATCATCTGCGGCTACGACAAATCATTTGTGGGGAGCGGACATTTCGCGACTTTCAATGACTTAAAGGCGTTCCACCAGTGACGTCTCTTTCCATTTTACTATAGATGTAAATGTAAGCAAACTCTAGTGCGATTTCCAGTCATCATGGTCCTTTCATTGTCTTTGGTTGTGTGGTTCTGAGTCGGAGTTGCTCCAAAACGTCCTGGTAGATTGAACCCTTGTTGTGACTTCAGGCACAGTCATCTTTTCCCGACATGTTGAAAGCATAGCTATGTTGAAACGAGAGCCCCGACGGCCGGCAGGACCCACTAACACAGAGAAAGGACGAATCGGCAATCGTGCTTCTGGGACCTGAAGTGGCACGGAACCACATAAGAGCTCATTAGGTCAGGTGTGGTTACGAGACGAGCGACAAACAGGCGCCACCTACACATATATTTCCGTTTCTTGATTTAAAATGAGCGGTATACGTCGCACACTTCTGAAAAATCGGAGCCAGTATTTTTCCAAAAGTTAGTAGGTAAGGTTTCATGATGCCGATTAAATGAGCTTTGTGAAACAGCTGCAATGTGGTATACTCACCGAAGATGTTTAATTACACTGAACTGCTGTATTTCGCAACGCGCTTGAAAGTGCACAATGTGCGGTATCGCAACTTCACTCGCTTAGAGAAAGCGCAGGGAACTCGTAATTGCTCGTGTGTGCACGCAGTAACCTATCAAATGCAGACTATCCGGGTGAAATCTCACATTCAAAAAGAAATGGAATGCAGCAAGACTCACGTTCATTCGCGGTATGGTTGCTTTTGCTATTGTGAAGTTTCGATTGAAATGCCTTTTTCCATTACAACTGTCAGTTATAGTGCACAAAATGCAGGCGCCATAATATATATATATATATATATATATATAATATCTCGATTATTTATTATTCATCAGGTTTCTTCGTTAGGGCACGCCAATCGAATCGAAGGTGAATTCAAGCTTGCTTAAGATGATCACCATGACTGGAGATACTAACGATACTTACATAGCCGGTCACAATTAATGTCTATCGTCCTCGGTTTTGCGAATCGAAGATTTGCTACAATCTAGGACGGCCGTACCTTGAAATTCTTATTGGGTTGAGGCGATCGATACAATCTTGAATGTACTTCGACGTTACCTGCAAGTAATGAGATCAATATGTTCGACTGATGGCCCTTTGGAATTCACTCTCAACGCACACCTACGGTCACCATTGAACGCGAGAAACGCCAGAGTCGAGCTTTCCTCTTAGCGAAACTCAGTGTTTATCCATCATCCGACCCAGGGTTAAAACTTGCAACTTTTCGTATGAGAGGCGTATGCGTGACAATTGCTTAGCAGTCTTCCAGAGTTGACCCGAATGCGGGGTCAACTTGGTCCAGGAGTTCACTTTCGAAACTGCTAAGAACAGCTGACTGTCACCGGAGAGAATACGTAAACAAATATGACCCAGTAATACGGCGGACGCTGGAGTGAACCACTTGTGGCGTCGGCCTGATATTTCACTGAAATTGAAAGGTCGTATGTACTGTGCCGCTGTGCGCTCAGTTCTGCTGTCTGATTGAGAGAAATGGAGTAAACATGCCGATGTTTGTCGCTTGGAAGTTTTTATTTACCGATGTTTACGTACTATCGCTAGGATTGGGTGGAGTGACCGCGTGGGTAATGTAGAGGATAGGAACGCAGCACTAGGTTCCAGTCCTGAAAACTATCTCAGCGTATGAAGCTCAGTAAGCTAAGCTGGTTGGGTCACGTGTTGCATATAGCGGACACTCATCCACCATACCGTGCCCCTGTATTGCATCTCCCCCCTCCACGGAGTGGAAGAAACCTTGTGGAGATCAGCAGATGATGTGGCAACGTGGGACGAGAAAATGCACAGCGAACTCAAGTAAAGTAGATATCGTTTATTAGTGTTTCTCTGTTGCGATTACTGCTGTTCAGAGCGCCGATCCTAACTCTGGATCGTTATCGTCCGCTTCCGCTATCTCAGGTGAAAACAACCAGAGTCCATTGCAAAACATAGATTCTCCTGTGTTAAATAAATTCACCACATATTTATAGGTTGCTTTGCTTGCATTATTGCGCCCATGCGACTGTCATCATTTCATCGGTTTTCCGGGTCGCGCTTTGATTGTTTCATCTTGGTCGATGCCTTTCACGTGACTCAGCTCATGGCGCTTTTTGTCCAATCTGGACCGTTCATCCTGATTGTTTGGTCCAGTTCATGATATGGCCTTCTTTTTGCGTATTCACACTCTTGCTTTCTGATCATGACACTGGCGGCCAATGGGTTGGCGCATTTTGCACTTGTTTGATGTCTGGCACGATTGGGTTACATCTACGCCCATGATTTGTCCGGCACGGTCCCGTGTCGCGCAACTGCTGATAACCAACAAAACAGTTCTATCAGATTCAGGCGCAAAAGCCAAATCGACCATTGTTCTCTCACAGCAGGTGTCTCATCTCTTCGTAGTTGAGGTCCGAAAGACCTGTCAACTAGCTGGCTGGAGACACTGAAAGATATGGCAGTGAACCGTGAGCATCGGTGATCGCGGTATCATTTTTCGTCAAATCAGAATGATTGAAGAAGTGCGTTTGAACAGTTAAATTGTGTTCCATGTGTTGACCACTGGAGCATTCTTATCTTTTCACGTCCTTTGTAAGTCCACTTCGTGTTCTGTTTGTATATTCACTCTTTCTATAGGAAGGTGTAACTGGGGGAAGTGCAGCGGTCAGTGGATCTTGCCTTTCAATCCGACGCTTATTAATAGTGATGAGTAATTCGGACAAACTCGGAGGTCCTAAGCAGCGCAGTAGTAACACAAGTGCCTCCCTTGTGGAAAATCGCATATTCAAGCCCTGGATCGGATGAGCGATAAGCATTGCTGATGACCTCTAATGAGAGGCAAACCTCAGTATGATGATTCCCGAGGGCAAAGCTCGCCGGATTATCCGAGGTCTGTGTTGAACATGGAATCCGAAGGACAATCGGTCAACCAAACTGTACCTTTCCCAACTAATTGGCTGTAGTTTACAATCACTAGGCAACCTGATCAAACCGACTTGGTGACCAAACCAGCTAGTAATATCTCAACTGGTACTAAGACGGTGCGGAGCGAACATCTACGAATACGAGGAGTCCCTAGGATAAGAGTAAGGTCAGAAAAGCAACTCACAAAAGTCAGTTAATGATTATTGGTCAAGAAATCGCGTGCCATACGCCGAATAGTTAGGCACAGTTTATCAGTGTCCGGGGAGAGAATGTTGTTTGGTTGCGTTATTTTTTGACAATTTGTATTACATCATGATGGTGAACCGCATGGTTTAGACCCACGTGTTGTGGACTGAATTTGACGCTGGTCCCCTGAAAATGAAGTATGAACACAGACAGCATATGAAAGTAGATAGTTTTGCAATTTGTGGCATCATTTTGGATATATTGCTTGATAACGGATCACACTAAGTCTAGTTACTAAAACAATAAACTTCAAAATGCCTTTTTGTCTGTACTGATCAAAGGTGTCGGAACTAAGACACCTAAATGGAAAGATTTATTTCGGTGAAATTGGACTGCGTTTCTGGCATCTAAAACCTAACGATGGTGGAAAATCTATCCCGCGAGATGAGCAAATTCATTTTTCGGTTGATGTGAAATTCTACTATTAGTGACCAAACAACAGATGAATTGTCACGTATACGGTCGAGTAAACGCTTAGATGATGCGAAACATGTTTTACTTACCCAAACCAAGGCACACTTGAATTCGGAAACCAATGTTCGATGAATCACGTGACACTGGTAGAAAATATCAAAGGAAATTGAAAGGAAATGTTCAGTTTGCCAATTTCCCATTAATTACTTAGGGAGATCGTACAAGAATTCCGCAGACCCGCCGTCAGGGGCGTTCACAAGATTTTTCCGACTAGACATGGTAACCGGTTGCTAGAAAGCAACTTAACAATTCGTGGGGTCGGGATAAGAAATATATTAAAAAGTATACAGGCACGTTCGTTTTCCGCCAGAATTCCGGTCCAATAGAACGATATGATCAACAGAATCACATAATGGAAAGGCAAGATCAAGACACAACCAACTTCTGCTTCACGATTAACACGAACCTTTTCAGTCCAGTTCGTACAGTCATTACCTCCGGGCAAGAATGTGCTCTGTCTGTAGTCACTGCCTCGCATCATCGAATAATGGTGCAAGTCAAAAGACCATAAAGCAGAACTATAGTAAAGCGAATATATTTCGAAAGTAGTCACGCTATTGGTTGCTGGATTGAGACTTCATAATGACGGACACCAACCCGGTAATCGCAATTGACCTAATTAGGACATTTCACTGGTTAGGGCTTTCATTCTATTGGGATATGTAGTAGAGTAATCAGTTCTACCTATTTTCCAGCCGTTGCTCGCTTCTGGTAACAGTGAATAACGAGGACGACCTGTAAGCGTGAGCAACACGTCTTAACTAAATTTGCCAGTCAATGCTAGCTGAACGCCTCAGTGAACCACACTACCTATTTTTAGGCCCCATCCAGTTGAACCCTTCTGGTCACGTTTAATACGCGGTCCTTATGCTTACCATAGGATCAAAATTCTCTCAACTCCATAGTACCGGATCACAATCTCACTAAGCGTATTCCGAATGACTAAGGAACAGGATATAGAAGGCCTCTTTAAAACGCCCTGAAGATAAAATGAAGCATAGTATTGGCAAGAATATTAAACATTTCGCTAGTGAGTGTAGTGTGGTTCAGTGGTACACCCATAGTGTATTGAACACTTTTCCCCTAACTGACCTTGTTGTTACTGTCTATTCCTGTTAGGTTCCGATTTTTAGTGCTTCCTAGTGCAGTGCTGATCCTCTGACCACCACCAGTCTCGAACAAGCGCGGATCGGAACATTATTTACAATATTGGGTGGCCATGTGGGTCAATGATATACTAATGGAGAACACATTGGTCATTATTCTAGAGGTAAGATCGCTCGAGGCAGAGAGAACGGCATTCATACGAACAGTTCAGGAAGACAGTCACTATTTTTCTCCCTGTCTTAAAAAGCCCACAGTTCATTTTTCTGTCATCGAACAAGTGCGAACAAGTGCAGCATCCCCCTAATATATAGCTAAACATCGGGGTCTTGGCTGGTTTTCTTGGAAATACATGACAAAGATTCACCAACCTGAGACTCAATTTCCTTATCACGTTTGACTTAAGAAGTGAGGTGTTTCACGATTCTTTTATTATTGATCTAAGATTGACTTGTGAAAAGAGAACGTTGGGTAACCTCAGGGAAAATGGATCACTGCTTCGACCTCTGACATCAATAAATCCGGTGTGGTAATGTGACCCGAGTTATAAGCCCCGATTATAAGAAACCAAAAGGTGTTGATAGTAAAAAAAGAATGGATTAGACGTACTACATGTTCGATTGTGGCTCCGTTTCGTAGTATCAGACCTTCGTCCAAATCCGGTCTTTCTGTTTGACGAATGATTTTACCAAATATTCACTTACGGCCACGTTTTTTAGTGAACACTTGAATTAGATCCAAATGTTCCCACAGTTTTTCCAGAAGATAATCTAGATTAAGCTTCAAATTACAACTGACGGTAACAAAAAAGACGGAACGGAGAATTGTGCGGTTACGACTGAGATAATGATAATGATGTAGATGTTCAAGACAATTAGTCAGATGATGAGGACAAGCAAAAAAAAACAGTTACGTTCATTGAAAACATGTGAACCAATGGATTGCAAGAAACGGTTAGAATTTCGGATTTATTCCGTTAAAAACTGTTTCACTACCATATAACCTAACCTGTTTTTGCAGAAACTGAGCAAACAGACGGACTTTGAGCGACCATTTTGGAAGGGGTAAATGACTGGGTAAAGTAATTACACGTTTGATTATTCAAAATGTATTTTATACATGCTGTTGTGTACTATACATCAGGGAAATCGCCCGCGAGATACATGTACAGTTTGCCTACCCGTCCTACTCGGAATCGAAGCACTGCTGGGAACGCTTGGAGAAAAACAACGTGACTAGTGGAATATTTTGCACGACTCGCTATTCCATTTCGATAAAATGCTTCATAACGCAAGTTCATCACTGGGTTTCCATAAGAAACCCACGGCCTATATTATTCTCGTGTTGTGCAACTTGACCGCTTATGTTAGACTTTGTGTGTATGGCGCCATATGCAAATAAATTCTGACCTGTGCACCATTGTGAAGATGGGTCACCTCAAAATAGCGTTGTAGTCCCATTTTTGTTTATCTATCCACAGATGTTCTTCAGACATACCACAGTATGGACTCTGAATTCTGCAAAATTGACATTGATTGACCGTTTACGGCAAACAAACTGAATCAGGCTAATGAATGAAAACAAACATCCGAGACAGCTAGTAATTTGAAGGTATATTTGTTATAGTGGAAATGTGATGAGAGTTTACAAGATGTGGTATGGAATTGGAAGAAAGTGGAAGGCTACCTCACATTTAACGTTATCAAAAGATCCTGCAGATGAAGAGCGTATAGCTGAGTAGAATGAGTTAGAAATCATAACAATTTTCAGGTCGAAATTTTGAAAAGAGCGCCACTAATTGACCTGGGTGGCATTATTGGGGCTTGAGAGAATGGCACTCTTGCCTTAGCAGAGCCCGGGTTGAAATTATGATCCCTTGCTTATTGCCAACCGCATAGAAAAGTCACGAGCGGAAAGTCGCCGCTCGACAACAATACAACCGTGTCTTGTCAGGAACAGCTGGATTTTCGGCAGCACAGCCGAAGAGAAACCAAGTTATTCTATTTTTATCGTCTATCGTGTGACATCGAGTCGAGATACGACATCGACAAACTACGATGTTAAACTGGATGAACTGGGAGATCGTCATTAACCAACCAACGTGGGCAGTCCTGTTTTACAGCAATGCGACCTTGGTGACGCAAGCCCGAAAGCAAATACACCAGGCGAACTAGTCAGATTGTTTGAAAAAAAGTAAATAAAACCAACGGCGATCAAATGAGCCCAGATATGTACCCGATCACATTATAGATAACACCTTTCATTAAAAATTGGACTTATTATCGAATCGACTTTGCAGGTAAACGGGAACGGACTAATACTGGCCGGAGATAGAGCTGTTGGACAATAGCGAGGAGACAGAAGATTGATTATTTAACCTGAGCATGAGGTGTGGACTGCAGTGGAAAAAAAATTACCCACACAATCTTTGTCCGTAAGCAAATTTTCTAAACGCAGTAACAGTGCTTTGGTAGAAGGTATAACAATCCGACGTTTCAATTACCACTAGTAATGTTTCTCGAATTTTTTTCAATCCAATGACTTCACGTTGTCTCAGAGAAACTATTCATTAGTGATTCACCAAATATCGCTGCCATCATCACTGTTCAGCGTCGGATTGAAAGGCAAGATCCACTGACCGCTGCACTTCCCCCAGTTACACCTTCCTATAGAAAGAGTGAATATACAAACAGAACACGAAGTGGACTTACAAAGGACGTGAAAAGATAAGAATGCTCCAGTGGTCAACACATGGAACACAATTTAACTGTTCAAACGCACTTCTTCAATCATTCTGATTCGACGAAAAATGATACCGCGATCACCGATGCTCACGGTTCACTGCCATATCTTTCAGTGTCTCCAGCCAGCTAGTTGACAGGTCTTTCGGACCTCAACTACGAAGAGATGAGACACCTGCTGTGAGAGAACAATGGTCGATTTGGCTTTTGCGCCTGAATCTGATAGAACTGTTTTGTTGGTTATCAGCAGTTGCGCGACACGGGACCGTGCCGGACAAATCATGGGCGTAGATGTAACCCAATCGTGCCAGACATCAAACAAGTGCAAAATGCGCCAACCCATTGGCCGCCAGTGTCATGATCAGAAAGCAAGAGTGTGAATACGCAAAAAGAAGGTCATATCATGAACTGGACCAAACAATCAGGATGAACGGTCCAGATTGGACAAAAAGCGCCATGAGCTGAGTCACGTGAAAGGCATCGACCAAGATGAAACAATCAAAGCGCGACCCGGAAAACCGATGAAATGATGACAGTCGCATGGGCGCAATAATGCAAGCAAAGCAACCTATAAATATGTGGTGAATTTATTTAACACAGGAGAATCTATGTTTTGCAATGGACTCTGGTTGTTTTCACCTGAGATAGCGGAAGCGGACGATAACGATCCAGAGTTAGGATCGGCGCTCTGAACAGCAGTAATCGCAACAGAGAAACACTAATAAACGATATCTACTTTACTTGAGTTCGCTGTGCATTTTCTCGTCCCACGTTGCCACATCATCTGCTGATCTCCACAAGGTTTCTTCCACTCCGTGGAGGGGGGAGATGCAATACAGGGGCACGGTATGGTGGATGAGTGTCCGCTATATGCAACACGTGACCCAACCAGCTTAGCTTACTGAGCTTCATACGCTGAGATAGTTTTCAGGACTGGAACCTAGTGCTGCGTTCCTATCCTCTACATTACCCACGCGGTCACTCCACCCAATCCTAGCGATAGTACGTAAACATCGGTAAATAAAAACTTCCAAGCGACAAACATCGGCATGTTTACTCCATTTCTCTCAATCAGACAGCAGAACTGAGCGCACAGCGGCACAGTACATACGACCTTTCAATTTCAGTGAAATATCAGGCCGACGCCACACGTGCTTTAGTGCACCGCAGGTCGCTCGTCCTTCGGATATACGCGTGCTCACCTCCACTGTTGTGCTGCAATCTTTCAACACACAGCTGTAAGGCTAAGCGAAACGATTGAAAATCGCCACTCTCTCTCCATCCAGTTTTGTAACAACACATTACACTTCGAAGGTGCAAAGCGCTTCCCGAATGCAGTCATAGCTTTCCAGAGTCGGCTTATGCACGTTGCCTGCTTTGTAGATCCGTAAAGGCACACGACTCCAACAATCTTCAGACATCCCGTAAAGCATCCCCTGTTGGGTCATTCATGATGAAGCTGAACAAGACAGGAAAGATGGGACAACCTTATCGAACACTGCTAGTCATTTCAATTGAACTTGATGGTTCACCGTATACTCCCACGCAATCATAGGTATGCAAGTACAATGCTCGCAACAGGTTCACGAAATTCGCTGGCATACCACTCCGGTGGAGGGCACTGAATGGCACCATCCGATCCACCAAGGCGAACGAGAATTACAATCGTGGAGCACCGGTATGATCGATGCAACCTCGACCCGAACGAAGTCCGACTTGCTCTTAGCGGATGGTGCTCTCGCAAATCAGTGTCAAACGGCGCAGCATTATGGAAGCCAACATCTTAGTAACCAGCGGAATTAAACTAATCTCACGAAGACTACTACAGTCACTCCGTATGCCCTTCTTGCAGATGTGTACAATCAGTGGCTCATCCCACGATAACGGAATACGCTCCTTGTCCCAAATATCAAGAAGCAAGGAAGTAAGTGCTTTTGCCAGGGCGCCTCCATTCAATTTGAAGAGAACTGGGGGAAGTTCGTCGGGACCTCCTCAGAAGTTAAGTAATCGACTCTAGGTGCGGATGTGGGACTTGCTACATTAGCATACTGATCCTTAAAGTGTTCAGCCTAACGGTCTAGCCTTCATTGGCTACAACAAATGAGTTCTCCATTCCTACCGCACACAAACTTCACCAACCGAAGTTCTCCGCCCACCGGAGTGGCGTATAAGCTTAAACAGTTTTTGATTGTTGCCTGAAGCGGCCACTACGTCCATCTCTACGACCACCTTAACCCACCAGTTTTCGCGGTCGTTCGTAAGGCATATTGTCAATTGAAACTGCAGCCGTTGGCGTATCTTGCGTTTTTGCTCCGTTAGACCGAGCGACCCTTGTGAGATCGAGTATCTTTGATGAACGCTGCATTTAGGACCATAGGCGAAACTTGCTACCAAATTCATCGCCTCCTTGATTTGACTCCAGAACTCACCCACATTGCTACTCGTCAAGATTATTAGTTTTTCGGATAGTTTCTGCTCATAGCTGATGCGAACAGCTGCATCACACAGACGTCCTACGGCTAACCGGGTTTGTGGTCTGAGTCGATGGCCATCGAGCTCCGGAAAAAATGCATTAAAACTAACGCATGGCCCGATTCGAAATACCACGATCTACAGTCCTGGACAGACCCGCGCCAAAAGTAGCCTATTGCGATATGGTCGAGTTGACTCAGACCACCTGCCGAGTTAGAGCGCTGTGTCTCTGTCCGACGCGAACTGTATCGAAAATTCGTGCTAGACAAGAACAAACGATGGCCTGCACAAAACTGCAGAATTCTGCCCCGGTAATCCGTTCCTTGAGCGAGCAAGGTGCGGCATCTACCTAAAAGGATTTCCGATTTCCAGCTTGTGCATTAAAACCACTTAAATGTCGGCGCCCTCGCTCTTGCGAACATAAGTGCCGAGTTCGTCATAATATTCGCCTTTTTGCATGTCAGCGCTACAGTCAGTTGGGACGTATGTTGAGATAACAAATAAACTGCGCTTAACATTACTATCCTTCCGAACGCCGACTGATCCCTGCAATCTCACCGCGCACAAGCGACTGTTAACTGGGATCCAGTCTAAAAGAGCCCGCTCAGCCACCCCACTCAAGACCACTCCTAAACCGCGTTGACCCACAGCTTGAGCTGCTTCATCTCCCGAAGTGTGAAGGAAATATCTTTTCGAGACATTTGGCGCAGTTGAAATACACTGCTCGAATCTCGAATCCTGAATTCGTGTTTCACTCACACAGCAGACATCAATCGAAAGTGAGTCCATTGTCAGAGCCAAACACGTCTGTTCGCCAGCCTGCATTAAAGTGCGCACATTGAACGAACCCAGATGCAGAGGCTGACGAGGCTTGAGAAAATGTGAGCTAACAGACTGAAAACCACCTACTACACTACTTGACAATAAACCGTTGCGAGTACCTGGCGTGTTATCAATGGAGATACTATGGGTAGGCAGAAGGAGCGAACAGATTGGGTTGGAGACAAAACAGACAGGTTGAATAAAAGAGAGGGAACTCTGAGCAGTAGCATAATTATCACTACCCACCCCACCAGCGCTCGATGCAATGGCAGCGCAGTGCTGATTATCCCGCGCGACGACCGATGCAGTATGAAATTATTTGTAGGCGTGTAACTCATGGGAATAATGGACGGATACTGCTAGGGAGTCATCTACCTAAACGGTGCATAACTAGTCAGTGACAATAAACAAGTCTTACATCCTTCTGGAAGATGATATCTTCTAGGGCGAGTTGTCTGTCTCTCGGTTTGCCGACGAAGTCCATTATTCCAGTGGGATTTTTTGAATTACAATAGCTTAAATACTAGAAGAAAAAAGTTGACATTAATTAACCGGTTGGATGGTTTGTAGGCCATCTGAGCAGTGTTTTATTCACCGTTATCTTCTTTTGGGGGGGGGGCTAAAATGTGTCCTGGGTACTCTTGAAAGTGATTCCTGTGAGAGCTATTGATAGCGTCCCCATTTTCCGCTTATTTCTAGCTCACAACTCTTGCGGTCGACCCTAGTAGGTGAAGCTTCTCGATGTGGTCTGCAGCCTGCGGAACTATTTACTAATCGGGCTTTACGTACTTCCGTTGATATCTGGGATATACCTCCCGAGATCGAATTCTGTGGGCGTCATTTTGTTCTCCACATTTGCCTCCACATCATTTTCATTGCTGACTTGGTTATCGCTCACTGGTTTCCCGCGGAAACTTCATCTTTTTGCAAAGTGAATTTAAATTCCTAGAAAAACAGGGCACATGACTTGTCATAGATAAAGACGAATTCGAAAAACGTAAGCCTGCTTTGACCGATTGCGATTGGAGGCAGTGAACTGCTTACAAGTGGTTCGAATATCTGGTTTTTGAGGCTGAGGTGTAATGACTGACTCCTAGCCATACGCGAAGAAAGGAACCAAGCACAATTCGCTTTTGCCTCAAGTTCTACAATAATACGCGCCTGGTTGCCCCGCAACAGGTCAACTCTCCAATCTACGTGAATCTTAACCTCGTTTGGTACTTGGAGTTATGTACCAGTTCCTAAGTTTCGCCACTGACGTGGACAGCGTGTGATGGGTCTTACAAAATCGCGAACAGCTTCGTTTCTGAAGTGTTTGTGTAAAGACCAACGGCCTTTGCACACCATCCAGCTTGAAACTGGCTGCACAGGTGCGGGTTACCGTTAGGCCGCTAAGTTATGCCCGGCAGTCCTCGATCAATGATGTCCAGCGAGAACCCACCAAGATATAGTCGTTGTCTTTACTGTAGTACTTTTGGGATATTGAAATCTGGTATTGATAAGGATCAATCGGCTGACACTCACAAACGTGACTAGTGGCCGGCACTTTCGTACGGCTGATTGTGGCTAAATCTCCATAGTACATGACAAGGACATTCATATGTGGAAGCATTCCATTCCCTTGCAATTAGAAGGATGTCGCACCTTGAGATACCGTTGACTCTGAAGTTTGCTATAGAAGGCATTTTAAGCGGCTGGCTTAGCATCTAAAGTTGAGGGCACAGACTGCGATGGTCACGTTAAAGGGAGTACTTGTGGCGAGTCTTGGTGAAACTGGTTCTAAATAGATCAAGAGGCTGTAGACTCGACTGCTTATTGCAATCGGAACTCACTGAAATCCGGAATCGTCTGCTGACCCACTATGATACATCCGGAAGGATGCGCTCGTCTGAGGGAATCGAATACCCGGTTACTGAAATTTCGTTTTAATCGTAACTCATGTTGTTCGGTTTTGTGAGGTGAATTCGTCAGCCGCCGGAGTTGAAAAGGTGCATTTCGGATAAACGAGCAACGTCAACCTCGTAATCGTGGAATGTGGGCAGGGAAATGCATTGGCTACCTGTACTTATGACGCTCCAACAGGCTACATCGATTCGTGAGTTTGTATTTCCGTTTAAATTTCCAGAACGCGTTTGGGTCACCCGGCCACTGGGGAAGCATAGGGTGCGCCATATACCGTGGGTGTCGTGGCACGATCAGTGCAAACCCTAGAAGTGAAATCCATGAGGACGCACGGGGATAGTGTAAATGTGAGGCTCCAAGTCCCAGTAGACTCTTGTTCGAGGCTACTTACCGGGCAACAGGTTCAAGTGTTAGGAGCCCGTGATTGATCAAGCGGTTCATGAGCATTTTGGCGGCGGTCTACCAATCCGGGACGCCTAGCGCGTCAAAGGTAATCTTGAAGCTTGGCTGCTTGTAGCTCTGTAGGAGCTCGCTATTAGATGGAAGTGATTTGTCTAGGGGACCGAGCAATCCTGATGACTGGATGGGAGCCACTGGACCCAACAGACCTTGCCCGCCTCAGTTCAGTTTTTACAACTATAAATCTTGAAATAATGTTCCGGCTTTGTCTGCTATCTCACACCATAGCCTGCTTCAGTGATGAAAACAGAACGAGCGATAGTGAAAGATCAAGGTAAAAAATTGAAGACTTGCATCGAACAAATGCTTCAAACGGAAGAACGCCACTGATTGCGGCACTGAGCCGTATTACGTACTGTCTACAACCGTTGCTCATAGAACCCAATCTAGCTGAACCTACGCGAGATAGTTCACTGGTTTAGGTCTTCATACCTTCCAATCATGTCATCGATTGGCCACCTCCAACAATTAAATGTTTTGGAAAATAGTATAAACAAGGCAATCGACTTGTGAGCATGTACAAAACATGTCCAAGACAATTTAATCTACTTACATTTAGTGCCTCTTCTTAACACTTAACCCTAGGACCCGGTATCTCACGCCTAACTTCTGAGCCAGTGACGAAATCCTATTATATCCTATCAGTACTACGGAGTCAACACCAAAAGTCTTCTGATACTAAGACCCATGTTTCTCGGTCGTATAGTAAAAGCGATCTTAATGATATTAAGTGTGCTCGACCTTCGACTGAAAGCCGAATGATGCACCAACACCAAAGCTGACGAACTAGTGAAGTTGGCAGATCAAAGGAATTTTCGCTGTCACTACTGCACAACGAACTGCTGTTGTAATGGAGACGGGCCCCTAAGAACAGATCCACTTTCCGAGAAATCACTATACTTTCATATCATTACTAAAAGAAGTGAAGGACAAAAGATGAAAAGAGTAGTTAAGTGAGTCGTTGAAATTATGCCATATGACTTTTACACCGAACTCAGACGAAAGAACTGAAAATGCAATGCAGCTGTTCTTGCGTCAATTGAGTTTTGTGAGGACATAAAAGAATGTCACTTGAATAGAACAAAGCGTGAAGTAGTTGCATATCTTCGCGTCTTTTTCAACCACATTTACATTTTTGGCCAAACCGCCCTTACTGTTGGATCACATCCTCAACTAGATTATGTTTATAACCAGAAGGTACAAAACGGCCGAGTAGGAACGAACAGTACGTATGACCTCTGGTTCAAAGACACAAGTGGAAACAAGGAAACGTACGGTATTTGAAGAAAAACCCCGAAATAAGCATTTGTACAACTTACCTGACAACAACCGAATGAGGCTCACGAGCAAGTCGGTCAACCTCTTGCAAGGAGACTTGATCAATTTTGTTGTACACCTAGAAAATTATTCGGTTTTGACGTGATCTCACCAAGACGTACGTAGAGACATCCAACGTAGACTCGATTTCCCACAACCACGTCGATAAATTCATCCGGGGTGCAATCCTCACGAAATATGACTTCGGCATTGAATATTTCTGAAATGCGTTCCGTTAAGGAGCTGAATTGCTTCAGACAGAGGCTATAAAAAGCCATGAGCAGAGAGGAGATTTAGTTTTGTTTACCCAGAGAACGAAAGCGATCTACGGTCATAAGAGCGCAACAAATTTCCCACCGCCACACATCACCGTAGCGTTCTACTTGGGACAAGTATCAAGAAACCATTTTCGAGAACTTGTGATCAATGAATTCAGGTGGTCGAAAAATAGGAGCAAATCTAATGTCCACATGAAAAGCCTCGCTTTGGAAGCACTTTTTAGAACTACTCATAGATTTTAACAAGCATACAAATTCCTATGCTTGACGATGTGCACTCTGCCAGAAGACTGCTATATTAAATTCAATGCAAAACATCAAAATTGCCAACAAAACGCACTGAAGGACAGTAGTCGGTCGTTCGTTTACCGGTGTGTATCAACATTGCATTTACATCGATACATGCCTTAATTGGCCCCGGAAATATTCACAGATGGAGGAAAAATGTGATATCACGTGGATTTCTCGCATATTTACTTACTAAGTACCGGCAAAGCATAATGCTGTTCTTGAGGTTCGACATTTTTGCTGACTAATGGGAATGCAAAATTATGTACATTGACTTTTGTTGTCACGTACTGAACCGAAAAATTGCTTATGTACACATACACAGAGGAAGTTTGAGTGCGGGGTGTGAGTAAGTGAGCGAACAGATCCACCGAAGCCTCTTTGGGTAGCTTGGTACTCTATCTGGTCTGCATCAGTCGCCCATTACACATCAGTATGTAATACTGTACAAATACTGTGAATTCATGGATTAAATATTCGGAAATGTTTCAAAAAAAGTTTACGAAAAGGATACTGTATTCTTGTAAAATCATCTGGGTCATCTTTTCGTTGATTTTTGTCAGAGGCACCATGGAAGTAATTTGCAATCCACCAGTTTTTTTTGGCTGGTAAAGGAGGGCACGAGGTCATTAGTTATCAGCAGCCCTAGGACGTTGGTCATAATTTACCTGTTATCAAACTTTTCAAAAGCAGTTGTTGTTACACTGCAATCAAGTGACATATACTTGACTAACTTAAAAAAACATTGAAAAAAACAAGCTGACTGAAATTTTGCCCCCAAAACTGAGCGATAATTGAGCTAAATCGCAGCACAATTCAAATGAACAAATGTTTGTGGTTTGTTTCAGTGATCTGTTTGTGTTAAAGGAAGTTTCTACAATATGCGGTTTTCTTGTATGCACACCAACTATTGGACGCTCGGGAGTATATACATATAAAACTGTTCCGTTCGCTGCTGTCAAAAGTGATCAGCTAGGACCCGGAAGGGAAGCTATCAGGTGGCACTGTAGACGAGATGTAATAATAGATGAGTCAAGAGAAACACAGCTGTTCACCAAATTAACAGTGTATTTTCCAATCTTGCTTAAAAAGGAGTAAGCCTGCATCCATCACGACCGCTTTACACGTATAACTACAACTATGAGGCACAATGGAAACAAAAAAAATGAACTCACTTTGAAGTATATGTTTGGTTTCTTCTTATTCAACCGGATTCCAACTGCCTCCAATTCTCGCTCAAGTAATGTTCTGACAGATTTGTAGAAAAAGGGTGCAAGCGCAGATGAAGCATACATGACCCATGAGAAACGAATAAAGAAACCACAACGGTTTTCCTGATATGACACGTCCAGGAGTAGTGAAAAGAGTGCTGGAATACTTTTGTTAACATATGCAAACATTGTCACATCAAACTACAGCATCCGGTGGTAAGAACTGAATCTAAATGGATGATAAATACTTAGCACTGCAGAAGGCCTCCAAATACCTCAGCTTCAGCGGGTGTTGGGTGTCTCAGGCTCTGAGTTGTCTATTCTCCTTGAGCTCCTCTAGAAATGCTATCAAGTGGCCGATGTCTCAAATAGCCTCTGCTGAAGAAGTCCTATGCACTGCCTTCTCGTGGCGGAGGTGTCTCTACTAAAGTGCCAGGACGAAGCCGAACGCCTGACGCCCTCCACCGGGTTGACTGATTATTGAAAATCAGTCCAGGGGAGTTAGTCAAATCCTGACTCCAAACAAACCACAGGCGGCGTACGAAGCACACGGCTGTGTGCTCACCGCCGTCCGTGGTGAAGGGATGTACTGGACACCTTGGATGTTTAGCCCCATCCGAATGGCACATGAGCTGAATAATCAGTCACCGGTCCCCAGTGGGTTACGTGATCCTCAGATCGTCTTACTGCCTTGTGAGTTGGACCGTTTGTTCAAATGCTCGGGATAAGGTCCCCTAAGTCGACTTCCTGCTTCCGTTTGGGCAACCGGGTAGTTCCAAGACCACGGAGGACTCGTGGATCCTGATAGATGGGCGGTGATGTGGAGTTGGGGAATAGAGGAGCTAACGTGAATTCTACGCATGGTTTCTTTATCTTTCATTGGTTTCATCCTTCGCTATGATTCAGATGGTACACCATCTGCATTCACATATATATATATATATAGATATATATGAATGCAGATGGTGCACCATCGGAATCATAGCGAGGGATGAAAACAAAGAAAAAGAAACGATGCGTAGACTTCACGTTAGCTCTTATATTTCCCAGCTCCACATCACCGACTTAGAATTGATCACACTAACAGCAAACGGAGATCCATTTTTACTTGGTTTGATGACAAACCTGAGTCGCTGTGAGCTCAAGTGAACCTCCACTCCAATCCTCGGGATTGTGTATGCAAAATCGGCAAAATCAAGTGCTATAACAGAGAATGTTATTCAGCACCAATGAAAACTGAATGATATCGGTATAATGTTGAAACTCAAGAACGGCATAGGAATGACAATAAAACCTGGGATTTATTCGAATTGAAAATTTACTCACCTATGAATATCCGGTTTGGAGGCATCCAACATAATAATCACTAGGTCTGCCGTTCTAGCAACAGCAATCACCTGTCGACCACGTCCTTTTCCTGATGTAAATAGCAAAAGTCCATGTATTTCGCGGTTTTAGAAAAAGTTTAAAGTCACGTCGAACAAAGACCAACTGAACGTGCATTACTATCCCTAAACGAGCTCGTTGAATAACAAGACATCTCACTTGAGGGCTTGTTATACACCACATGAGAAGTAGGGGGAAAATGCATTCAACTCATTACACTGTTCGTCTATTCTAGCAGGAGATAAACAATGAATTAGACAATTTTCAGGAGCGGAGCTAAAAAGGAGGATGTGGAACTGGAATGTGAAGTTCGGCCATCGGTTGATTACCAGGTCAAGCTGCACGACAAATCGTTGTCATGCCGGTGGTTTCCACATCTTACCCACCATTATCACATGTACTAAATATGGGCGCTTTGCTGGAGATAATCCACAACGATCAGCAATCAAGACTCTGAAACAAGGAGCGGGAGATCCATCAGATTTCAGCATGTCAGGAGTAGTAACAGAACGGGTGACCGTAAATACCCGTCCATTTTAGGTGGCTTTATATCAATTCAAGTTTAGGAAGCATGGCTGCAGGTTCCCCTGCATAATAGGCTTTGTTTCCCGTAACAATTATCATCACGACATAGCGAGTTTTGTTCGTTCTGTCGCTCAGTCGTTTAGCCAGAAAATAAATAAACGAACCTCGTGGAACAAGCCGACTGAACTGCAAATAGTGAAACGAAAAAACCTTCGAAATCAACTGTATCACTGACAAAAGTTAGTCGTTTAGTGATTTTTTGAACCAGCTGCACTTCGAACTCGAGCCTGATAGATTTTGAGTAGATCTACTGATGGGTTTTTTCGTGTCAAGTAAATGACTATTTCTGCTTTTCTTCCAGCTGCTGGCCACTCCAATAGTCAGTGTTAGCCAACAGGATTTTCCTACATCATTCTCTCGCACATACACATGCTTCGCAAACGAACCGCTTCAAGGGGCGAAAATTGAAAAATTATGAAACAACAAAAAGCAAATATCTAATTCTCGTTTACGGGACAAAAAATGGATCACTTGATACACTATTTGTGAGAGAATGATGTTGTAATTTGTATTACACCCGAGTCTAACAGTTGTTCCATTGACTGCCGGTCCTTGCGCAACGCTGGACCGCGGCAAGCAAATGGCGATCAATACGCAGGCGTTGCAGGAGTCAAAAGCAAGAATGCGAATATACAAAAAAAGGTCATATCATGAACTGGACCAACTAATCAGGATGAACGGTCCGGATTGGTCAAAAATGCCATGAACCGAAACATGTAAAATGCATCCAACAAAATGAACCAGTCAAAACGCGACCCGGACAACCGATGAAATGATGGCAGCCGCATGGGCGCCATAATGCAAGCAAAGCAACCTATAAATATGTGATGCGTTTAATTAATAAATGAGAATCTTTATTTGTCGGTGGACTCCGGATGTTTTCACCTAAGGTAGCGGGAACGGACGACAACGATCTAGAAATACGATCGGCACTCTGAAGAGCAGATTTCGAGACAGAGAAGCGACGACACTCGACAATAACCAAAAAGAAGACCACCTTTCATAAAACTTACCTTGTGAGGCTCCTTCAATTATACCCGGCAAATCCAAGAGCTGAATATTGGCCCCACGATACTAATTTCCAGATGATTCATAATAACAAGGTTACCTCTATGACTCCAGGGATGCAAGTGAGTGTCGTAAACTCATAAGAAGCACACTCGCTATGAGTAGAGGTCAGAGAGTTCAACAAAGTGGACTAGTTTACTAGACTGGCTTTTCTAAAATTAGTTACTCACTTTTCCGACAGAGGGAAAGCCAATAAGGGCCACTCTTGCGTCTCCAGATTTCATAACATCGAAACCTTCGCCCTAAAAATTGTTGACAAGGGAAACATGGAACATGCCTTCCCCGACGCTTTTTCCTGAGTTTCTAATAGCTGGCTACGATATTTAGCCAATTTGGCTTTTAGGAGTCCCAAATGATACTCAGTAGCTAGACCACGGATAGTCAAAATGTTACTCTGACGTACCTTTGTTTTTCTGAGTTCTGGAGATTTCATTCTCAATGTCGGCGATTTTGTCCAAAATGCCCATCTTATTTGTTAGTCAGAACCAGCTTCTCAGCGAGAATTAACTAGTGATAGCGATCGGGGAAGTACACAATTCTCGTGAATCTGAAAATAACGGGTGGGATGCTCAAACCTAGTGTTTGGAGGGAATCATTAATCTATGAATACACAGTTGACAAAAATGACGATCATTAGTCTGAAACTTGCTGTTTACTCGGAAGATGTCCCACGTCTGCGATCGTCAAGACAAAGCATCACTTCCTCCTATGCTAAACAAAAAGATTTCACAAATGTGGTTTCATTGCAACACCGTAAACCGAATAAGGAAAAAACGCATTAGTAAGATGCCCAGTTGCTCTCAACGGCATGGAGCCAGAATAACTGCAATGTATCGCCGGAAAGTTTTGCTAAAGAATTTACGGCTTTTACTGGTAAAGGATGAACAACACAAGCACACACACTATATAAACCCCTGCACTTCCTCCAGCAAAAGTATACAGAAACAAAAATCTGGCTTAAAGTGTGAGCACAATTCTTGATTGATGTGCTGTTCATGAGCAAGCAACTTCAAGTAATAACCTTGCATCAACGTACTCTGACTTAGGGTGGTACTTTGTAACACGGTATACTCAGAGGATAAGTGAACAGCAATGAGTGAATATATACATGTCTATACAAGCATACATATTGGCCTGTACGCAGATTTAGTGCCGTCGAAAAAACAATGCGGGGGCAAAAGGAAACACGTGTATAATTCACATGTCAGATCCTCCAAACTACTCTTGCGCATGATCGACTGTCCTTCAACGTCCATGATCCCACTGTGGGCTATTATACTACTCGGTTGCCCTGCATACTCGGGAGTTCACCGCCAGGCTTTGCAGAGCAAAGCGCGATCTGCAACGGAGAAGTTGTTTCCAACGAGTTGGCTGCCGGTTGGTCGGTTTTGGCTTCTTTTATGGGGAAAAATCGTTAGCTTAATCGAACACGATAAAGGGTTGCGGCTTTATTCTGTTTGCAGGCAACATTGGCCACGTCACAGTGTCACCAACAGACTTTTCAGTATTTAATAAGGATATTTTCGAGGGGAAACCCGACACGCCTTGGATACTAACGCTAGTTGTATTCGGCCGCTTACTCGGCAAGTCTGGGTCCAACATATTCATGGATAACCACCGAAATGGTGAACATTCCGTTATTTACAAACCATGGATGCGTTCGGGGGTCTTGAGCCCCGACCGGGGCCCACACCGAAACAACTCCAACCTAGCCGGTAAAAACAATCACATAAAACAATAAACTTCGAATGTAACACTATTAACTGTGGCATTTAGAGTTACACGTTTCTATAAAAAGAGTGAATATCCAACGGGAACAGGAAGTGGACCTACACAGGCGGGAAAAGATAAGAATGCAACTGTAGACAACACATGGAACAGTCTAACTGTACAAACGCACGTGTTTTCAATCATTCTGATTCGATACAAAATGGCAACACGATTGCCACTGTTCACGGTTCATTGCCATATCCTCCAGTGTCTCCAGTCAGCCAGTTGACGAGTCTTTCGGACCCCAGCCACGAAGGCGTGAGACACCTAACTTAACTAAGTTCGCTGTACATTTTCTCATTCCACGTTCACAGTTTCTGCCGACCTCCACCACATGGCTTCTTCCATCCCTTGGGATGAGCCCGAAATAAAGCACGGTATGGTAGGCGAGTGTTCGGCATACGCAACACGCGACGCAACTAACGTAGTCTACCAAGTTTCATACGCTCGTATAAGGTACTCTGAGAACCAGCAACGAATACTAGATTCCTAACCACAACATTAATCATCCGGTCACTCCATCCAGTCCTAGTCATACTACGTAGACATCGGTGGTCGGAAACATCCAACCGCGAAACATCACCCAAACGCATACTCCAGGTCACCTTGCACTTTGAAGATGCAAAGCATATGTCAGACCGAGCAACCGATCTCGAAAGTCTATCTAGTGCCCGTTGTGCATGGTCCGCAGACGCGAACAAATGTAGCGCCTGCTTAATTTGACCCCACCGCTCGTCTACATTGCTGCTCGTCGAAGTTCTTAGTTCCTCGTATAGTTGCTGTTTATAGCTGTTGAGAACAGCCGAATCAAACAAACGTTCCACAACCAACTGGGTTTGTGTCCTGCGTCGATGGCCGTTGAGCTGAAGCAAAAATCGCATCAAAACTAACGCATGGTCCGATTCGACGTACGTGGTCCAGTACGATCTACAGTTCTGGACAGAACCGCACCAACGGTAGCTAACTGCGATATGATCAATCTGACTCAGAATACCTGTCGAGCTGGAACGCCATGTCGCTGTGCGACGCGAACTGTGCCGGAAATTCGTACCAGATAGGAATAAATAATTGTCTGCACAGAATTGGAGAAGTCTTTCCCCGTTGTCTGTTTGCTGAGCAGGCAAGGCGCATTGCTCACCTAAACAGAACTCCGATGCACTGTTTGCCAACTTGTGCATTAAAGTCACCTGCTACCACTAAAATGTCAGAGCGTTTGCTCTTCCGAACAAGAGTGACGAGGTCATCGTAAAACTCGTCTTCCTCCATGTCAGTGCTGCAGTCTGCTGAAGCGCATGCCGAGATAACAAATAAACTGCGCCTTACATTACGATCGTTCGGAACGCCGACTGATTCCTGTAATGACACACAAGCGACTACTCACTGGGATCCAGTCTAAAGAGACCACCTAAGCATTCTCATTTAAGGCTATTCCTACACCGCGTTGACCCCAAGCTTGAGCTGCTTCGTCTCCTGGAGTGTGAAGAAAATATCTTGACGAGACATTAGGCGCAGCTAGCTGAATTACTCCACTCGAACCCTGAATTCGTGTTTCACCCACGCAGCAGACATCAATCAAAAATGAGTCAAATACGCCTGTTGACCAGCCCGTATTAAAGTGCGCACAGTGAAGGAACCGAGATTCAGAGGCTGACGAGGCTTGAGAAAATGTGAGCTAACAGACTGAAAACCACCTACTACACTACTTGACAATAAACCGTTGCGAGTACCTGGCGTGTTATCAATGGAGATACTATGGGTAGGCAGAAGGAGCGAACAGATTGGGTTGGAGACAAAACAGACAGGTTGAATAAAAGAGAGGGAACTCTGAGCAGTAGCATAATTATCACTACCCACCCCATCTGTGCTCGATGCAATGGCAGCGCAGTGCTGATTATCCTGCGCGACGACCGATGCAGTATGGAATTATTTGTAAGCGTGTAACCCATGGGAATTGATGGACGGGTGTTGCTAGGGCGTCCAGCCACTAAGCAGAAGAAGGATTAGGGTTCTCAACCAAAGCCTTTGGTTCTGACAAGGACCTGACCGCAAGGCATCGTGGTACAGATAAGTGGAGGCTCATCTACTTGAATCAATTATTCTTCCACTCGTTTTTCCGACTGAGCTGCTGACTCAGATCAACCCCCGACTGGGAAGACCAAGAGAATGCTTCGTCAGGCCTATACCCATTGTCCTTCCAGGCATGATTGGATCTTCGGCTTTAGATAAGCCATGTTGTATAGCTCGTTGGATCATGGAGGCACGCAAGCCGTCACCCCACGTCAAGGTGTAGTCTCGTTGTGACAATGTGCGCTAGCATAGGCGCAACTTTCCGTCTCGTTTTAACTCCGGAAGGAGCCTTGGGCCCTTATAAGAAAACGACGAAAATGTTTATCACCTGGACTCATACACTCAAGCTCTTAACGATTTGTGGAGGCCGCTCTGCTGCTTTGACGGTCTACAATTCGTTATTGTCCGGCTTTTTACCGCATCTGAGTTACTGTGCTTCCATCGCACTCTAAGTTTAAAAGTGACGGTTGCTAATTCCCCTTTCCTCACGCTTGGCGTACTCGAGAGGTGTTGCCGCGCTCCTCCAACTGCAACCGCGTGTGGTGTTAACAAGTTCTTTGCAACAGAGAGTGTTCTTCAGAAAGTTTTATCTGGTTTACTGGACGATGGAGATGAACTACTGGGAGAGATGTTTTTGACTTTCAGTATATCTATGACATCATCTTTCTGGGCGATGATGCACACGTATTTCAATACGTGTTGAACCGCCTGGCAATTGACGCACCTAGTTACGGTATACACCTTGCACAATCAAAGTACAAGATATTCCCCCAAGACTGGCGGGAACCTGTCTGCACTCACTCTTTGTGGTGATCGGCTGGATCTGGTAGGCTCAACCAACTCGCCAGTTTGATTAGAGCTACTGGCGTTAGGGAGGAAACCACAACACAAATAGCAAAGGCCAGAGCGCTCGATAATATGCAATAATTGTGGCACTGTCATGACACCCAGCTTTCTCTCAAGGGAAGCGTACTACCTCACGGTTCGTATCATGCTTCTTTACGGCTGGGAGACTTGGCCTCTCAGCGTTGAGGATGCTCGTCGACATTTTGTATCCGCAAATCTAAATACAGATAGTGTTCCATCGGAATCACAGCGAAGGATGAAACCAATGAAAGATAAAGAAACCATGCGTAGAATTCACGTTAGCTCCTCTATTCCCCAACTCCACATCACCGCCCATCTATCAGGATCCACGAGTCCTCCGTGGTCTTGGAACTACCCGGTTGCCCAAACGGAAGCAGGAAGTCGACTTAGGGGACCTTATCCCGAGCATTTGAACAAACGGTCCAACTCACAAGGCAGTAAGACGATCTGAGGATCACGTAACCCACTGGGGACCGGTGACTGATTATTCAGCTCATGTGCCATTCGGATGGGGCTAAACATCCAAGGTGTCCAGTACATCCCTTCACCACGGACGGCGGTGAGCACACAGCCGTGTGCTTCGTACGCCGCCTGTGGTTTGTTTGGAGTCAGGATTTGACTAACTCCCCTGGACTGATTTTCAATAATCAGTCAACCCGGTGGAGGGCGTCAGGCGTTCGGCTTCGTCCTGGCACTTTAGTAGAGACACCTCCGCCACGAGAAGGCAGTGCATAGGACTTCTTCAGCAGAGGCTATTTGAGACATCGGCCACTTGAGAGCATTTCTAGAGGAGCTCAAGGAGAATAGACAACTCAGAGCGCGAGAAACACACCCCCGGCCATTTTGGAATGTTTGGAGGCTGTGATAACATCGACTGAACAATTGCAAGGTGCATTATTGTGTCTTGGGATCTGACAGTCGTTCCCTAAGGTAATCGGTCTAGATCGCTTTCAGTGGCTTGGACACGTTTTACACATTCCTCGTCATCATTTACCCCTTCTTGCTCTTTTCTGCAGGCGTTGGAAAAGACTATAAGAACTGACGGCGTAGAGGTACGAAGAATTTAGCTTCGGTTTTGGCATCAGTTGTTTCCCGCCATCATGGCTGGGCCTCAAAAGATGAAGATTACCGTTGGCTCGAGGAGCTGAGGAGCATAGTTCGGAATTCAAGTCTGTAGAACTCGTGACCCGCAAGAAACATCCAAAGTGGAGAAGAACAAACATAATTTGCATGACCACAACACATAAACACGACTTGCTTTCTTTTCGTTCATCCTTTTTCTAACTTATTTCCGTTTCATATAAATGAATAAACAGCTACTCCAAGCAGATAGGCTTCCGCTTAACTTCTCTCTACTGCTTTGCAGACTGGTTCTTGCTAGGACCAAATGCTTTATTCTGTGCTTGTTCGAATGTATGGAATATATGAAACCTGCGCCAAACTGACTCACGAGGGCTGCGACTTCATTCGGCATTTCCTCTGCCTACAAACCCCACTTCGAGAATGAACCCTCATAATCCCAAGCTTGCAGCTCCAGGGGCAACAGCTAGCAATCGCTGGCTGTTTTACTTAGCTAACCACTTGCGTGGTGAAAGGTGGCATGGTGGTAGGGGTGGGTAAGCGTATATCCGAGGCTCGAGTTATGTACACATGACCGAAGCAGTTTTGGCACCGACGCGAAATTTCACTGAAGTTGAAAAGTCACGGTTATTGTACCGCAATGCACTCAGTTCTTCTGTATGGTTGCGAGAGGTGGAAGTCACATGTTGAAGATGCTGGCCACCTAGACGCTTATGATCACCAGTATTTGTGTGCAGTAACTAGGATTGGGTCAAGTTACCGTGTGAGCAATGAAAAGGAATGGAACCGAATGCTCGATGCCGGTACGCTGTAGTATAGAAAAAAGTCAGCGACGAACGCTGTACGTGTAATCGAGGACGTACCGCAAGGGTTCAGCTGAATTTACATTCCAAACGCAGCGGCATGCATACCGGGAAGCGACTTCTTGAAAGACGTCATCACGTGCATTGCAACTACCCACTTCGAACCGCATAGCGGCCTATTACCCTTAATTATTGCAGTAGCGCTTAGGTTCGAGGATTGTACGTCCAATGGTTCCCTGATATGTACTATCTCATCCGTGGAAATGTCGGTCAGTAGGCCGGGAACTGGTGGTTGGTTCAATCTGAAAGTCACAGAATCGCAATATCCAACGCGAGCTAAGACCTAGTGGATGTGTCGCCCAGCACCAAGACACACCCAGGTATAGTATTGCGGCAAACAACATGCGCGCTACACTCGTATGGCGGTCTACGGGATACACGCCACAGACGGCGAGCGCACCCCGAGGAGTCCGCGTTGTGCTTTTGGTTTGTAGTATCGGTTCCGTTTCCTGTTCGAATCCCTTTCCAGCCCCAGTTACAGCTGGATTTTAGGTATTTAGAAGGAGATGCTTGGTCGTTCAAATCCTTGAACCGATTGCCCTGTAGATCAGGCCGGTGGGGGCTTCATTCCGTTCCTGAGTTGAACCTAGTGAATCTTTCAAACAACTCCAACCGTGTCTAATCTATCATCTGCAAGTGGGAAAGTTATTGTTTTACATTCCTCCCAACCATCCCCTTCAAAATCCAACACCGCAGCCTTTGTTCGTTGACTGTCCTCCCAAAACGTTGACATTCATGCGTTGCGTAACTTCCCCTCCAATTTTCCCATCCGTCCTATCTTGTCGGCTTCATCCGGCAGCGTGTCCCAGTCATTTAACAAAAGCACCGAAGGGTCAGCACCTCCGCGTTGTTTTCACAAGAACTCTCAATATCATTTCACCCTGTCTTCTGGCTATTTACCCCCCAACTGGTGGAGTTGTACACGATGGCCACCTCTGTGTTTGATGCCGAGACAAGAGTAAAACTAATGTGGTTCCAAATGCGTGCATATGGAACCCTTGAATGTACAGGATCCACCTTTTGGTGTGCGCAAAGAAAGCTCATTGTAATCTGAAGATAAAGTCATCGTGTGTGCACAAAGCAAAATTAAACACTAATTGGCGGAGCAAGGGTCTCCACTTTAGGGTCCGTCTGCGGCTCCAAACATCGACCAATCCCCGAGCAGTCCTGAAGGTCTGTCGACCCTTTGGGCATCACGGTAGGGGTGGTTCCGCACTGCATTCGTCCCTGTGGTCTTAGATCCTACCTTTAAACTTGTTATGGATGCTCTGGCATCTCAAAGGCGTTGGTCATGTGTATTTAAGTTTCGGGTTCGTCCGGGCGACCTTCATTGTTCATCCCATTCTTCGTTTAAATTTTCTGCTTTTTTGCTGTTGCATTCGAAGGCTTTACCCGCCTCGACTTGTTTTGGAATGTTCATGTTTCTCGATTTGACTCGTAGTGTTTAGCTTTGGAACGACTGTAATCAAGCGTGAAACTTTACCGCATCACTTATCTTTGGATCGATCGACAATACTTTCGTCTGCCGTGATCTGGCAATACACTTTCGTTGGTTGGGTTTTGTAGGCGTGTGTGGGGTCACCATCATGCTGAGGCTCAAGCGCTTTTTGGAAATAATTCAGCTGCCATTCAGCTTTCACTGAGCTACTGGTCGATCTGGTTGATGCTGTCTTTTCGCTCCAACTACCGCGTTTTTAAGGCTGCACTTGATCACGTACCTCTGCAATTGTTTTTAATCTCCATTAGCGGCCCTTGCAATACCTTCCCCAAAGCAATTCTGCACTGTCCGTGGACCTGTGGCATTCTTCTGTCCACTTGGCAGCTAGGGCGCGTTCGGTTCCCCAGTGTATTGTTGTATCTCCTGGAAGCACATTGTCTCAACTTTAAAACGTCGTGACGTTACCGTTTGGCCGTAGTGCCAGCCCATTTGGCTTCATCCCGCATAGTATTGCTGCTGTCCACCGTTGCTAATATATTGTTTACAAAGTGCCTCCACATGCAATCCATGTATCCCGTACTCCCTCCATTCATCATACTGTTCCAGGGCCCGAATCAGATAACCTGATTTTATCTATCTCTGCAAACTTCTTGAAGTACCCGTCAACGGATGCGAATCCGAGTGAAGGTGGCTACATAAGGATTGCGGCATGGTCTCCGATAATTATTATTTCCTTCATCCCCAAACCTGCTTTGTTGAACAGAAGGCTGAACCGGGGGGCTGTGTCACATCTCATGAGCCTCAGTTCGGATGGCGTTACCTCACGTGCAGTTATTCAAGGAGGATAAACAAGATGGGAAGGGCCCTGACCTGTTTTGCTGGCAGTTTTCCGTAATTTTTCCAGGCATTGCTGGCCGTACGAGAATTTTCATACACTTTTTAGCTACCTTACTTCAGCATCAAAAGTACACACGACCCTTTCATGCCGTGGACTTTTCCCTACGGGATATTCAAGAAGGATCTTCGGATCATGCCCAGAGGCTGAAAAGCCGTTTAGCAAGCGGGTTTCTCGTGGTTGGGATAGCTAAAGGCGTCCAGTCACCTTGTGGCTATCCACGACGGGCAGCATCTTATTAGCTTCGGAAAGGTGAACGGTCATGTCCATTACCAAAATGAATTACTGACGCGCCTACCAATGTTCATGGGAAGGTTCTAGTCGATCGACCAAAGCTATGCCTCATATTTAGATTGTTGGAGGACACTTTTTACTGTATTCCATAAGGTCACGTAACCCGCGTGTATTGCAGTATTGGGCTGGAGGGACGGAATGAAGTCGTTCTTGCAAATCAGAAATTACGGAGTGCTCTGAAGGAAGCCGTAGGTGATTGATAAACGTATAGCGATGGCTTTACCAACAGTGATAGTAAAAAGTCAACCAATGGGAAAGCTGCTCAGAAAACTGAGTAGAGCTCCTGTGATCCCGTGGGGATTGGCTTATAAAGAAATGGAGCCTTAGGAATCTTGTTGAAGCCCTTCGCGAAGTCCGTGAATGAGGCATACGAAATTTGTCGTCAAAAGACTTGGTGGGGCAATCCATGAAAGTAAGCGTATTGTTGACGCAAGACCTGTCTGGCTGAAAACCGCGCAGAGAAAGACGAGCCTGTTTCTTTGCAGATGGGGATGGTCGAGATGGTCGACTATTCTCTGGAAGATTTTGCTCGTGGCGGTAGTATAGAGCAAATGGCCAGATGCCTGCTCACCCGTTTTATGTAAGGTCTTGTATTTGGTCTTCGCACATGGCAGGGTAGGTGACTTTGCCAAAGCGGGACCCAAAGCGAAGTCCTGACCTTCTGATGTGTTACGAGAGTTCGAGGCTAGTAAGCCATTTTCACAGGTCTGCAAGCTCTTCCTCGAATCTGATTGAAGCAGCTCTGAGTTGAATTAAGCTAAAGTGTGACTGAGGGGAAACCCACCCCCGCCAAGCTAGATAGTCGGCTAATTGCCAGTGAGATAGTCAAACGCTTTATGCTGGTGTGACCGAGGTCTACAGTAGGAGTCAGTCCATTAGTTACAGCTGGATATCTGTTTTTCTTGAAAATTGGATTTTTAGCAGGTGCTACGATTTATCCAGAAGGCACTTACCTTAGGTATAGCGAACTATGGGTAAAGAAGCTGACTGTTGGTAATTTCCTAGTCATTTGTAGTGTCTTCTTAAGGATGACTTAGGGCAGATGTCAAAATATTTCTCTACTTGGCCTGATTTGATGAGGCGATGCATCAGAAATTTTTTGCCTCGGATGATTCTCAGGTCGACTGACAGAATTTGAGCTTCAAGAGTTGGGAAGGTAGGACAGGTGGGCGAGTCCCCAAACGATTTGGGCGGAGATCCTTGAAAACCTTTCTAATTCCTCTCCATGTTAAATCAGGCCACTGTGCACCATTCTAAGAGGGAGCAAATACAGTTTTCTTAGACAGCAGAGAATTTGTTTGTTGAATTGCTTGTGAGAGACCCGTGAATCAGGTTTAGTCCGCAGAACGCTGCCTGATTTTGTGACAATCCACCCTGGCCAGGGTTTCAGACCAGTTTATGGCGAGTCTGTGGCAGACTTATATTCCTGTCGCCATGCTGACGCAATTAGTATCGGCAATGGGAAGGCTCTAATCTTCATATCGTCTCCTGACGCTGCCAATGGATGACCGCAAAACTCGGGAGTGGCACTCCAGAGGGCCACCTCTTCCACAGACATGCCGTTGCTGAACGGAAGGGTTTGAAATAAGTCACTGATGTACAAGAGGGAGAAAGGGGTTTACCACTGGACTTTGTAGTAGTCTGCAGTGACTGGTGCCGGTTGCAAGGAAGCGTTCCCCACCTTAAACCCAAAGTTCGGTAGGCTAGAAAGCTGTGTAGGATTTCCAGCAGAGGACAAACATCGCCGTTATTCGAAGCCTGTGGATAATCGGAAGGCGGCGAACGCTATCAAAAGCCTTAGCGAAGTCGATGAAGGCGGCACATGAGATGTTGTTTTCGTCGAAAGCCCTCGTCAAGCTTTCCACTGCAGTTTGCATATTAGAGGTGTACGACGCACTCTGGTTGGAATGGTCTAAAAGTTTTGTTTGAACACAGACGCTGGAGCAAACCGTCTTTCGGAATGCTTTCAAGTATTTTGGCAGGGATGCTGGTTAGACTGGCTGCTTGATGGTTGGTGGGAGAGGGCAGCCACTTACTTAAAAGTAGGGGTAATGCCGCCACCTTTCACCAATTAGAGAAGACCTAACTATGGGTGCATCCTTGGAAGGGAGAAATTTAAGAAGACGGTAACGGATCTAACATTGCTTTTGGGATGTTTGAGTGGAGTATGTTGATGCCCTTGGAGCAATATCGACTTGGGAAGCCTAGAAAAACTGCAGTCGTAGAAAAAAACTGCCGCAGTGTGGTTGATACGGACGAAGGGCAGATTTGAGGATGTTTTAGGTAAGGCTGCCTAGGTGACAACTCTCTTTCAGAATGCGGGGATGAATCGAAAAGGATGCCTTGGGGCATTGTTAGTTTAGACGTGCAGACTGGTAGCTAACAAAGAGTAGAGACCCAAGGTGTGAAATAAAGATTTTGATTGTGTGAGTCTGGTTCGGCACTGGAGGCGGCGCTAGAGTGTGTTAAAAACTTCAACCACAAGGCCCATAGCACTATGGAAGTTGTATCTGGATTTCGTAGGACCAGTGGCAATGGCGTCAACTTTTCAACTCTCGTTCAACGATAGAGGTTAGCTTCATTTTTCCCAGCTCGGGCGAGTGTAGCCTGCTGTAATGGACTATGGTTGGCCCAAATTTAACCCCTAAGCAGCGTCAAGTGAAAACGAATTCTTTCTTTAAGAACCTGTACCATGGTTACAGCACGGATTTCTCCGCTAAACAGTGTCTCATTGGCCGGAGGACCAAGGCCTCCTTCAGCTGTGGCTTGGGTTATTTGTGAGTGTTGGAGACGGCTGCGAAGATTAAACCCTCAAGCAATCAGTCATCTGTGGTGCATTTTTGCTTGTAATCCCGTAGATTAAATTGATGTTCCGGAAGCCGGCAGGCCTTGGACGTTTGCCCTTTTAAAAGAACTAACGAATTCAGGTGCACTGCTAGCCGAAGGTTAGGTAATTGAGCACATTAACCCGGTGCAGGCAAATGCAGTTTATCCTTCGTTTATGACTAAACCCAATTCCATTTTTTTCTGTCCATCGCAACCCCTGGTAAACTTTCTCACTTTTTGAGTCCATGCTGTAAAATAGAGTTTGGTTGAAAATTCCCTTACCCTCGTCTGTTCATTCCTCTCGCGATGCCAAACCATTACCGCCAACTTGCTCGTAATGACATTGATTCTGGTCACTGCTTAATTCGGCTCAGTGTGCTCTTTAGTCGCAATCATTTTACAGACATTGGCGCTGTCACTCGTCGCTTAGATTGTGGCTGCTTGTTTTGCTGCAGTCCACTTTCGTTTTACTGCTCCGGCTGGTCGACTGTGGACGTTCCGTTCGTTCACATCACGATCGGGCAAATGGTTCTGGACCCGATCAGTCGTGCAGAATATCATGTATTTGCTTGAACCATTGAAAAGGTACCGTTTATTCTCTTTCATCGAGCGTTCACTTTTACGCAGATTTGTGTCCTATTTTTGATTACCTAATGAATGGATGGTGACTAAGCCTCAACGTCAACGTTATAGTTGTTGTGTACACAATGTCAAACTCATGGATAATACCGTGGAATTTGCGGAGCAATGTTGTCCTTTTTTGTGTTTCGCAGTAATTTAGGCCAGCCTTTGCTTTGAGGTTTCGAAGTGCTTTCCAGAATGTGGGGCGTCTATTTTTGTACAAATCGCTCTGTGCATCGCTGGTCGACTTCACCTGGACCAAGACGGAAACGTCTGATCACTACATTACTTTGGTATGCAATTTACACGGAGTTCGATAACATCACATGCTGACACGGACGAAACTAGCCCAGGACTGCCGCCAGACAACTTGGACAATCGGCAAGTCTCTACGACTAGCTTTTCGGTTTGTGGCTCTAGGTTTTATGGTCATAGTCGGCATAGTTTTAAGTATAGCGCTAGGATTTTTGTAACTGAATTAAATGAACTTCATACCAAAAGGGTTAGATCACGAAATAATGGCGGCACAAGAAAGACAGATGAGGGACTCGAAAACTGTTCGTCAAGAGCTTGAGACAGCTAGGTTGACGGATGAGTTGGAATACAGATTATCTGTTCGCTCAGCAAGGGGCAGTCAAATTTAATTAGTTTCAATATTCGTTGAAGAGTAATCTAAGTGTAATGCTAATGAAATACAATGCACCTAACTCTCCGTGGAGATACAGAAAACCTTAAATAACGGTTACGACGCATTACCAATATCTGATACTCCCAGAGTCCCTTTAGGTTTAGGTCTGCAAAAAGTGCAGCTCCTGTTATTCGGCGGGCGTCTAACGACGCAGTGAAAGCTTATAAAGCAATTACAATCCTAGGTAGCAGAAAGAACTAGCAGTGCTGATCAGTGCCGTCTCTACGTGCTGCATTACCTTAATGGAAAGGCGAGAGAGGCAAGAGAAGCATGTGTTGTACTCGCATCTGAGGCCGAGTTTGAAAGAGCATTTAAGATATTTAAGTCTTTTTGGTGGTTCGCACGAAGGTGCTCGGCCACTTGCAGATGTGCTGTTTGAGGGCAACAAAACCAGTTGACTGGATGCAGATGTACTCTCTGGTTTAGCAGTGCGCATGGGAAGCTGCAAGATTGCCCTAGAGCCGATGGAGCGCAGCGCCGACCCAAGTTGGTTGGATACTTGAGCAGATTGCGAAAAAGCTGCCATATTCCTTGCGATCAAAGTGGGCGGAGGACATAGACAGGATAACCCAAAACGAGAGGAAAACGAGATTTGGGAACTGACTTAGTTAGTGTCTTCAGAGGCCATAGTAGATCGAGCCATTTCGGACATTCGGCACAAGGGAGAAAGAAGAACTTCGGGTCTGGTGCCACCTCGCAATGGATGCCACATGTCACCCCGGTGGCAGCAATAACGTGAACCTCAAGACAAAGGATAATGAGGCTCGAAAGCAGCCGTGCGCGTAGTGCAGGGAAAGGCACCATTTGACATGCGCCCTATATCCCTGGAGCTGGAGTTCGACAAAGTTGCACTTGTTTTGCGACGCATCGGAGAAAACATACAGTGCTGGGGCATACGCCTGGCGAAGGCACCGCAGAAAATTCAGCATACGGTGTCTTGCTCTTCGTTGGGTCCGGAATGGCACCCATTAAACCTTTAACAATGCCCAGGCTTCAACTCTCGGCAGCGTTCCTTCGGGTAAGGTTTGGGAGGTGGTGAATGAAGATATACCCATTGCCACCCGAGAAGTGTGGTGCTCGGCTGGCCGAACTATTACTGTTTGCTATATAGCTGACTCTTCGTCGCATTTTATTGCCTTCGTGACCGAACGGCTGAGCATTGTCCACGAATACAGCACACCGTCACAGCGGAGACACGTCCAATCCCATGACAACATCGTCGATCTTGCAACCAGTTGAGCATCGAGCGAGAGCCAATCACAAATTTGGTTGGCTGGCCCAACGTCCATGCATAATCACACACACCTTACTTGTCTGAATCTGTTGCTCCTTCCGACGGAGTAGAAATTTTAAATGTACACTCCACAGTTAACCTTGCTGTTTCGTGCACAGGTCTGTGGCAACTTTTGCGGCAATGCCCTGACTGGTCAAAACTACAGAGAGCCGTGCCGTGGCTAATTAGATTCCTGTCCTATATCCATAATAAGCACGCAGCCAGAAGGGGGTAAATTGTCACTTGAAGGAAGGAACCAAGCGAGACTTGGGGTGATCAGGGTGGTACAGAAATCGATGTTCGGCGACCTAAAGCTGACAAGAAACTGAGGTGAACGGCATTTATTGTTGAAGTTATGTAGAGTACTTGTTGGTGGCCTGCTGTGTGCTGGGCGTCGACAAGCGCACACGGGTAGCCCAGGTAGTTTTAAGCGTCCAGTAATCACACCCAATCATGATCAAATAAAAGACGTGATATTTGCTTATTACCACCGTAAGGAAGGTCAAATGGGCAATTCGCATACCTATAAGATGTGAGAGAGCATTCAAGCAACTTCGGATATAGAACTCTCAAGTACCCTGATTGTATTTGCCTTCGGATAGTGATAAGCGGTACTTGGATTTGCGTCAGATGAGAGGAAGTTTGTGTAAAAACAATCCTCAAATACATTAGCCAAGAAATTCCTTTACTCTGTCGGTTTTGTTGTCGAAGATTTTAATCCTGGTCAGCAGTACGGGTGGAGAATACGGCGTGCGCTAGCCCTTCCGGAGACAGTAGTAGCCGTGCTTTTGCCCAATCGCAAAGATGCAAGTTCAGATGTCCAATGCGATTATCGGCGTAGTTTCGATTGAAAGGGCTATTACTCCAGCGCCGGTTCTAGCTAGCAGGTTCACGGCAGGAGTAATAGGATAGCAGATTTGGAATCGCCATTAAGTGGACAAAACAGGTAATGGCGCGTCTACTCCTGGTGCTGTATCTGAAATGCAAAAGCGCGAAATAGTCTGGCCTGGGTGCCAGCTTGGGGTTGTGGTGATTATTGGATCGAGACTGCAGGGCGCTGCATCACTTACGTGTGCACTATTTAATTTAAAGGCCCGCTACTGTCTTATCAGCTTAATATGGATAAGGAGGTAGAGTTACCAGTTCTACGCAAGATGGACAACTGGTGACTACTTTAGGAAGAAAAGTGAGCACCGGTGAAATATTACGCCTGTAGAGAAAGGGCCTGAAGATAAGCCGGCAGACCAGGGATTCCACGTCAGCGCCAAGGAAAGCAAGTACAGGGTGGGCTAAAATAACGTGAACACAACGGTGAGGCAAACAACAAAACAACCATCGTCGCGCGTTATGTCTGAACGCCATAATAGTATCGTGGGAAGACCGTGGGTGAGAGCATACGCAAACAGGTCAACAGATGAACCTATTCGCAAAAACAAAAGGTAAAATGGCGCTGAAGGGAGTGAGACAAAATCTGACGTTCAGCGGAATTAGAAAAATTTCCGACTACGGAAATAGCTCAATTAATTTTAAGGCTATTGAGCCAGCACCTTTGTTGACCTAACAAAACGGGATTAAAACTGAACGGGGAGTAGTGTAGCTTTGACTGCTGCAGAAGGGATATAGTAGCGACTATTCAAAGCTAATAATCACAGATGGGGTGAGAAGACAGCTTCCGGCTAAAAGGCAGCAATCGCTGACGCAGTTTTGTAGCAGCTCGGTCCCTGTATTTGGAACAGACAACCCTTAATTATCGGGACGTAAATATACCCCTGCTATACGAAGGACAGGGTATTAGTAGGATACATGCTCTCTCTTTTAAATTTCGCGCCTCCGGCCATTTCTCGACATTCGCCATCGAGCTCATCTCAAGGGTTGCGCCAGCAACGAGCACGAAATTACTTACACTGCGTTACTCACGAACAGTTCCAGAAAATCTTGCACAATCTTGCAAAACGATTTGCGCAGTTTTGAATTTTGTCTCGCATACCTGTGCAATGCGTATTGCTTTGCAAGCACTGATCGCGCCTCCCGAGTAACCCAGCGCAGAATGTCACCATACCCGTTCTGATTTCCATTGTTCACGTTTCCTCTGCACCAATAATGTAAACGTTTGCCCTTGTCATGCGCCTGCATCTCGCAAATAGAAAAATATAAAATATTATAATTTTTTAGCAAAGCATGAAATGGTCGTCAGCGGGTAAAACAGCACTTTCATGGAACCTCAATAGAACCCTTGGGTCAAGCAATCGACTCGCTGTGTATCTGGCCGCCAGAGGAGAAAGTCCACGGGTTGCATGCACCAGTCTCACTTTTGGCTGCTGATTGCCTTAACAACATGATTGCCTGCCATCGCTGTTTTAACCTACACTGTCCTTACTTGTTGCAGCCTCCAAAGGAGCCAAAGCTGTCCTGGTAGATCCGTCACAAGCTTCAACTATCCAGAATGCAGTAAAATGCTTCGATCTCTGCCACATTGTTAGTTTATTTTGATCCGACACTCAGGTTAGTTAAAGCTGCTAATGGTCCAAAAAGAGTTATAATTAATCTGTCTTATCAGCCGTCCACCTCGCAGTGGCAGCAGCTTGCAACTATCATGCTCTCAGGTACCAGCTGAATCGCATCGGTCGAAATTTGCTCATTAACTAATGACCGTTTTTAGCACAGTGAAGCACTTCCGATATGTTCTACAAGGACGACAGTTGAGTGTTCCTAGGGGCCATAAGACTCTCATCTGCCCTTTCATAAACGGTCTGACAAATGATCATCAGGTGAGCTGCGACATTTAGATAATATTGCAGAGTTTTCCAACGATAGTCGCGTGTGACGTTTGTAGTTTACTGGATATTATTATGGCAAAGATTAAAGAGAAATGTAAGGTTTAATTTACCTCGACGGAGCCACAATGTTCAAGTCCAAGCAGCTCGCATCTGGCCCTGAAGTTTAAGCCAACTGAGGCACCTAGGAGATTTCTAGTGAATGCGCGCTGCGCATTCTCGTTTGCAATTCGATCGAATTTACGCATATGCGTAAAGATAATCGGGCAGTACTCGAGGTGGGGCCTAGCATGGGTTTTGAAAGTAATAATTCTGCAGCCTTGAGCGTAGAATGCCCTTAAGATCATTGTGGCGGTTCTCTTAGCCATAGCGGTCTGATAGTGGGCCTGCTCGTGGAAGTTAAAAGAGCAGGAGTATTGTAACCCTAAGTCCCGAACCGTGTGTGATACAAGAATTGGCATGCAGTTTATGGAGAGGGCGCCCGGAGGAACATGGCATTTATATGTTATCAGAGAGCTTTTGTCAGCATAGAA
>LUCM01007658.1:0-10662 GCA_008360955.1 Fasciolopsis buskii
TCATATGGCTCCGGCGACGACAGAGGTCGAAGATTATCATCAGCGTTGGTCAAGATCTACTCGTTCACCCTCGAAGATGTTATCTGGATTTTTGTTTAGGAAGCCCTAGACCACAGTGGATCTACTCTTTGTTCACGCTGATAATGTTCCATGAGACGTGGACGTGGACTAACACAAACAGAAACCCTCGTATCTGATGCAGGTTGTAGCATTCGAAGTGATGTGCTTTGAAAACCCTTTATAGCTGTTCTATCAAATGTCTTCCAGACACCCTTTGACTGCAATTAATCCCGGTCGATACAGCCCAGAGGGTATGTAAGAATTAAATTATTGTAGTTAGCCAATTGTTCACATTATTTTGCCATGAATCAAATTCCAGCACGCAGAAATTCAACTGGTGGGTGCAAGCAACATTGTCGCAGATTTACAGACAATCATTCAGATTGATATCCGATCAGTTGATTGACAAACAGTTTCGTGTCTCACTTTCTAATCGACCAATCGATATCCCATTCACTGTATTTGTATAGTCTACAAATGTGGTGGAAATCATCACGGTAAGTCAAATGCACAACAATTTTGACCGGCATTCCAAACCCATACTTGAAGATCACGTGTATGAATTGATGAGCATTTGCAAATATTAAATGTTCAGTTGTCGGTTTCAGTGTGGTTCTTTATACATCAATCACAATTAACACATGTACACTGTGAAAACTAGGTATTTGAAAACTAGTTCATATTGTGAGTTACAGGCCTGAAGGATGCAGTGGAATTAATAAGTGAACAAAACTTGTCTGGTGCTGTGGAAATCCCTATTCATTTTTCTCTCAAGCAGTTCGCGTGGGCATTCTTATCCCGCTCGATTGTGCTTTTCGCCGTCAACTCGTGTAGGGATTCGGGACAACAGCTGACCATAATGTCATTTGCTTCTGGTAGACATCTAGCACATAATTCCCTATCACGAGAAGGAAACTACTCACTTTCATCTCCTCTCCAACAGTTCTGGTTTTCTCCTTTATTCACGCTGATCACCATCATATTAATTAATTGAATGCGTGCGACGTAAATTGTTGCATCGTGTGACTGAACATGCACTATTGTATCTATCTATTTTTGATGGTGACAGTCAGTTTACACGTAGAAATTTTTTGTGCCTGATCAATATGAAATATGAAGTATCCCCCCGTCGAATGATTGTTCAGGTTCCAGCGATCTTTCGAGTGGAATTCATAATAGCAGGCAACTTCTTGATAATTCAGAAATCAACGGCGAACGTTCTAGACGTAGTATCGGTGTTTCTCACCGCTGGTAGTCACATGACGAGTGATATCGGATTGACAAGATTATTTGCTAACGGAACGGAAATTTTTGGAGAGCTGACCGGGGCAATATTCCCGCGGATATTAAATTGCCATTTGGCGTTGGTACAATTAAGCTCTCCATGTTGGGATTTATCCCCTGATGCGTTTTCATTAAATGCTTATGCGACAAACGAGTTTAAATTCCACACTCTGAATTTAATTTACCTGTATTTCTTTAATTACAATACAATGTTCACGCTGATGTTCTGTGGCGACCAGGCACGGTCATTTATACTTACAATATTTTTTAAAGATTGGAACGTTTTTATTTAAATTCGAGACGGACAATCGCATTTACGCACTACGCAACAAGATGAATAAGGGATGCGACTGTTTTTCTAGTGCAGTAACGATGGCTTAGTTGATACTTCTCAGTAACTTGTCGATAATTGCCCTGGTCAGTTTGAAGATATCGACAGATCACTTGTCATAGGAACCTAAATTTAATCTGCGGCATTTCAGTGGATCTCACGGAATGTTGTGCAGTACCAGTAAATGAACATGTTCTCTTTTTCACTGGACACATTTCCGGTGATAGCGGATTTCACGACAACTGGGTTACGCATTTAATTTAATTTTTATTTGCTTGTCTCCTGTTTTTATTTCAAATTAAATACCATGTACTCTTTTCATTGTTATTAACTTCTGACTGAATGACTAATTGCAGTGCTCCACATACAAGGCTGATTTATGCAGAGTGATGGAGGGTTCTAAATTCCGTATTGTTCTTTCAAAGATTACCCATCTCATTTGTATCGAGTATACACTAAACAGCTTATATTAATCACGCATCAATAGATAGAACGATGTATTTTGCGAGTATTGATTTTCCGGTTATGTGCAAATTATATGAAGTATTGAACTGCTCAGTTATTGCCTCCCTGTGAAACAGCAACCTATCTACTACTCTTGCTACTCATGCAACCAAGGATTTCTTCTCTTGGTTTGTACCGAGTACTTAATTAAAATGCACACGCTAAGGTGGACATTCGTTTTTCAAACGGCAGCTGTTTTAAAGTCAGTTACCTGACCTTTTTCGGGTGCACTGAAGCGAAAACACTAGATTGTATTTTAAGGTAACCAACACTTACATTAGAAAATCGGTAAAACGGTCTACTTATTCCTCTCACAAAAGATTGACACCCGCGGTCCACCTTGTGTTCACTGAACTACACACAGATTGTTAGGTTTACCGTGCCACATTTTTATTCTTATCCCATGTACACCAGGCTAATTCAAAGTTCATCGTGGGAATCCCATTCTCTCTTCCAATCGGAAAAGCTATCGCGATATGTCACCACATTGCAAAGTCAGAGTAGACCAATTCACCAAACCATTAGAGGCTTCAAATAATGCGAAAAACATGCCCGTCAGTTTTACTGTTTGACTAGCCTAAACACTGCTGTCCGGTGCATTCCACAGGTCGCAACCCGACCAGGGGGACATAAAAGACGAACGGGGAATCCTGTTTTCTTGTGTTTGATTGGGCTCCACATTGGTTTTTGCAAATGACCTGCCGGGAGTTAAACCGAAATTTCAAATCTATTAGAGACCTTTGAGTTGAAGTATTTTAGTCGAAAAACCTCCGAACAAATTTTGAGATGGCATTTCTTGAATTTTGTCATTAAAACAAACAGGACCGCAAGAAACTTGGTGATTCCTGTTTGCGTAGATGAGCATTTGTCAAACCACAGACGATGTTCTTTCCTTTGGATATGCCTGAGGACTGCCATATTGATTTGAATGTCACGGAATCCTAACTGCGAACTATGTTGGGTTCCGGATCATGTAGGTTTAACGTGTTTTTGTGGATTTCAGGTCAGCCGTGAAACCTCCTAAGATTCATGGTCTCAGGGTGTGTATTACCCTGTGACCAAACATAACGTAAAATGGACAACAAACTTGCGAAATTGGTGTAATGGGCGTGGACACGAATTCTGCACAAACTTTGTGGTTCCAACTGGTTGAATGTTTGTACCATTGTGTAAAACTCATAAGAAAATTAAATTCCACTTCCATGAATTTGCTTTTGTGATTGCAAGACACGCAGGTGAAGTTATAAGAACTTAGGTTAACTTGCAGTGAGACTAAAGTTTACCTGCATCAGGTCGAATAAAAGTCAGACAGTGGAAGGTTTCGCACAAAGAAGCACGTTACATATGAGTACAGGGGACACGTAGGTGTTCTATGTGATATTCGAGACATGAGGTAAATTGATACGAACTTCAGATGAGTAGTGGTAACGTTTTCATCTTGCAACCTGGATTGAAACAAATACTGTGGTAGCACGTGAGATGATCCACAGTCAGCGAGAGCTCTACTTTTGGGAACGTAGCAAGGCATCCAGATTTACCATGAAGCTCACGAGTTTCCGTCACAACTGGACTCCAAAAGTTTGAGACAGACTTCTTCTGATTTCTCGTTCGCCAACTTGGGCTGATCTTCAAGTATGGCGAGCTGCAGATACAAGGGGATAAACCGCTTACATCCAGTTGAACGTTAAAACATCTTCCGAGTATAGGTAGAAATCGAAAATTTTAAGCCCAGTGACTGAAACTGATTCGGTGCACGTTAAGCTATTCATCGACCCGGTGACAATCCCAATATCGGTTAGGCTAATAATCCATACACGAATACAATATGTGGAAATTAATTATCATATTATTGTGTATATGCATGTAGTCAATAGATTCTACACAATCAATTTCCTGATCATATATGTATACATATATATATATATATCCGTAAAAGACACTAATGCTCGAACTAATCCGGGTTTTGAATTCACATTACTGAATCTTTGAATATTTGGAGTATTTACTGCTTTTCTGTCAAATGCGTCCTTAAAACTAGAATCTGATCAATAATCAAGTATTTATTGATTTTTCAACAAAGTAAGCGTTTTCTTTCACTAAATCAGGTCGTTTTGGCGCAGGTTTTTGTGGGCTTCATGACAGTTGTTTTATTCGTAATTACGTAATGACAGCACCAACCATTTTGTCATTGCTTCCGGTGTGAGAAGAAATAAACAGCACATCCGCCTACTGGAGATGGTGTTTCATTCCAATGCTAGTTGGCTTCTCTTAGATGGCAAAATGAGGCATTATTTTATTGAACGCTACCATCAGCAGAATTTTGCCACAACCCTACCATGTCCTTCCAATCGTCTCCCATGTTAAACATGAAAGAAACTAAACAGTAACCAAAATATTCTTCCGTGGATGAAATGTTGTAATTCCTTTAAAGAAATCAATGAATGAACTGCTTTCAAAGGTCAGTAATGCTGTACTCACCGAGGTGGCCATGAGAGCTTATTTACCCTGTGATGAGCATCGTAAATTGAATAAGAAGCGGAAATGAAATGCAGCTGACTGTCATGAAAAGTGTTCGGTCAAATCTCAAATAAGCTTGCACGTGCTATCTTGAATAGCAATCTATTCGGATCGTCCATGGACATGCACGGAGCATATATTAGGCTTCACGCCTCACTTGATTAAATCACTTCCCGAGATCTACGTTTAAACAAGCATCTTGGATTAATAAACTTGATGTCAGTCCAAATGTTTCATTGAATTACTCATCCCCATGCTCACCTCCTCATCGGCCAGCCTAAATGATCTTCACAGAAACGTTGTTGCCCCAGCGCTTGCTGGGAATGCACTTTCGTTGAATCAAAGTTACGGTGCAGTTGCATCCTGCATATGGCAGGACTTTTCACCGGTCATTATTGTCGAATTGGCTCGATCAAATGTGTTTCGTTTGCGTTGGCCATTGCCTTCTAATGGTTCACACCTCGACGATCGGAAAAATTGAAACCAAGGCTGATGGGAGTGCGAAATATCTCAAAGGACTTTACTTGTTGCGGTGACACAAGAAGATGGAAAACCTATTCCCTGGGTATATCTTTGATCACTCTTTACCAATTGGAGTTTCTCCTCTGAGGTTAGCCTACATCGTTTAAACGCATGACAAACGGTAAGGACTCATTTTCAAGAAATCGTTTGTGCGCATGGATGAAATTCGAAGTTTAAGACATTGATTGGCTTGCTGGACGTATATTTCCCCTTTCAAGTATGAATCAGACGAAATCGAAACAGATCGAACAACTGCGTTCAGAGCCTGCCCGGTAGCGTAATGGCTAAGGCGTTCGACTCAGAATCGTTCGTCCCGGGTTCGCGTCCCAGTTCGGGCGCGGTGGATATGCACTGCTGATGATTCCTAACAAGGATGAAACAGCTGTACAGTGCTTCCATGGCTTCTTTATCGTGAGTTGAGCGATGATATCACATGGTGAATTATTTCATGTAAACATTCAATCTCCTACTACTAAAATGTATCACTGAATATCGTCGATGGTGGCTGTATATGATACTAGTGGTCCCATCAGAGTTTTCATTTCGGGCAATCCAATCCACAGTGGTTACATGACTGATAGAAAACGAATACATCTTATATAGGCTTCTTCAAAGCAATTATCTTGCTCTTAAAAAACAAAAAAACCCTATTTTTCTTTGTCTCCTCAGAGCTCATTGCACAGAAGTAGTTATTACGAGCATCGTTGAAACGCAAGTACATTTTTGCTGATGTTCACACGGGACGATGAACTGCGAACCCCAAAAAAGTAGGAAATATATTTTATCCCTGTATTTTAATTAAGTTCCATTAATCCGTCGGCGTAAAAGAAGAAAGAAAAAGATGCTCAGGATTTTTTTGCAAAAAATGTCATGAGCAGTCTTTGATGATTCCGCTAGCTATCATCAGCGAGAAGAAAGGCAGGAATGGCTAGTGTATCACTTGTGTCCAAATAGACAATGAAAACTTGAACAATGTAAACGAATATGCAAAGTATTTGTATGTTGCCCTCCAGGAATGACACTGAGGCTCCCTTTGGTGAAATTTGATGCATAACACGTTCACCGGGATCAGGCGCAGTCAATAACATCCGGCTTTTGGTAATGAAATTACTACCCCCAGTCGAGACTTGGAGGAAATCAACATGGGTTGATACTAAACTCCTAGAAGTGAAGCTAAATCCCGGTACAAATGACGTCACATATCGGCCTCAATACAGCCGAACGACTATGCACATGCGCCTATCGTAAGGGCTATGAAAGCCAGCTTTCCTCAGTTCGGTTCTGGTGATTAGACGAAACAGAAGTCAAAAACTCTCACTCAACAGATATGTTTACCAACCTGACCGCAAAGCAGGAACTTAGTCAGTAGTAAGAAGGTTCATTAGATTATGGAATGCATTTTACATTTGCTTTCGAGGATATAAACCTTGAGTGAGCATCGTAATTGACGGAAAAGGAAAGGAATACGGCCAAAGCAGCACTCAGTTGTACCGTTTTGATCGAATAAATAGAGTTCACGTAGGCTGTCTCAGAATTAATCCAAACACCACTAATGTTGAACTGTCGACCAGCAACACACTCGTCCTCACAGGACAGACATTTTTCAATCCACGGATGTGAAGAACGACCCAAAAGCTGAAAAATGCATTACGAACAGTGTCATAATCATTGAACCCGGTAAAAAACCAAAGCATCTCTTTACATCACATAAGAATTATTATTGTAGAGAACATTTCTCGAACCGATTGGATTTTTCTTTCCGTTATTAGTCATGTACGGAACTAGTCTACCGAAGTCAGATCTACGACAGTGCTTGAACGGTGTTTCGAATCGTGTTGAGTACAGATTATCACCTCATTAGCAAGTCCTTACTGTTGGTCCATACACATCACTTTTATTTTCAGCGCAACTCACTTCTTTGAATTTCCGCGCTTTTCTCCCCAGAGCAGATGGAGTTAAAGATTCTGTTCCGGAACAACATTGGCGAGAACTTTCATTTATACCCGAGAAACGGACGGATCGACTATTTTAAGGCTGCCTAACATGGAAACGAATGAGAGTACGATGTTACCCACCAAGACTTACGGATTGCTTTTCTTTCTCCGATAGACTGAGCTATGGCCCATGATAAATCTCTTTGAACTTTATCCACAGTGATGGATGAGCATCCGAGAAAGTCGTCCACCAGCCCTTTGTTCTCTCAACATCCTAAGTAATTCTAATAAGTGATCATAATAATTACCACATCGCCTTACGCTCTCCTGTTACATTTCTAGTACATTTTTGATCAGTGAACTGTGAAATTCGGTCATGATGGACGCCGTATTTTTGATATCATGCATTGCATCAACTTCAGTATTGACAGTTTTCATTTTATAGCCATTTTTCCAGTCCTTAGTCGATCTGATTTCTGCATTGTTTTACTACTCTGTACAGCACATAAAACAAGGTTGAAAGCACAGGATCTCTGAGGGCTTATCCGGTCTTCACTCGCATGGGCAATGGACTGAGTGAATTGTGATAGGTACTCGGTCTTACCTCGTTCCGCTTTTCGAACGATACGTTCTAAGCACCTTACAAGGGCAAACGCGAACTCGTTATGACGAGGTCGCTCAATTACTCATCTTTAATAACCAGTGTGCACGTTGGATTATGTAAACTTTAAATATTTGGTGTGGTATGAGTAAGAGATAGAATGTTTTCATGAAGTATTTCACCATGTGAGGTCATTGCTCAGCTGACCATTAAGAAACCATGTTTACCTCTTCGCTAGTGCATCGGTTACTTGGTGCAGTGCGTGAATCTGTTTTACGGGGAATTGACGTGGTTCTTCCCATGCATACTGTTAGTGTCCATCATTTAGCTACTGACCTTATGCCAGTAGTAAAAACTGCAGTTCGACTGTCTGAAAGCCAGCTACCCGTGAGGGCACAAAGCTTCCCAAACTGTTTACCGAAGCGAGTAGGTTTCGGAGATCGGTTTTTTGTACTGATTGCAAGTTCCACTGGCCCATTATACGGTCTACATACAATATAATAATACGTTATCTTCAGAAAAATTCACTACTTGTGGAGCGATAGTTTCCGAAATTGTGCGGTTTGCTTTGTAGTCTCGGTAGAGCAAGCAAAATGCGTTCTAAATCGTTTAACGGACTTCAGTCTGTAGTCATCAGTTTGATATATTTGTCTACGAGAATACTCAATACAGTCACTGTAGTGCGTAGGAATACTTTCATATAAGTGCTCCCAGCGGATAAGTTTGCACCATACTGTTATATGGTCCTCCTCCACAGATGGAAATCGCGAGACTTCGTTCACACAATGAGTGACAGTTTCGGCAGCGTGACGATAAGATTAAAATATCACCACGGCTTTATGGATAGTGTTTATCAATACGTGCAAGACAGAACAACAAGGTTAGATTCATGAGTTTTAATGTAGCTCTCTGAAACCGGGAATATTTTTTCTGGAGGAAATTCAGTTTCGCTCATACTTAGTCTCTCATCCGGTAGGTTAGGTTTTCAGTTTTGACCAGTCATCAACGTCCTGTTCTCCAAGAGTATAAGAACACGTGATTGGTTTATTTCTTGATGAATCTTATTTCATGCAGCTTCTCAAAACTGAAGATGACCAATCCGGCTACTGCAAAAAAAATCGAGTGGTCGCATTAGCGAGTCCCATAAATGCCGAAAGGTCGCCGTTCGTATTAGTTGGTTTTCCGTGAAGGGTTTGATTGACTCCTTCAATAGTCTTCCGTCAGCGCAAACCGTAAGAGAGACACTGACATCCGTTTTAGCTTCTCTTCTCCTACAGTGTCGAGTTGGCATGATTGGAGCATGCGGTGTGCCATTCGAACAAATTAGTCTTAAACCAAGGCAAATAATTTTAACAGGTTTAGTTATTGCGATACAGACATTTTTGGTGATCTTCACGTCAGAAGTGACGGACAATGTTTTTTTGAGCGAAACAGAAGGCAACGGACAAAATTTTGAAAACCGGCTGAACTCCAACCCGAGAAGATGACCGTACAAACTGATCATCGACTGCGAATTTTCGTTGGCTGACCGAATGGTGACATTTTCGGAGACAGAATAATAACCGATGCATTTGCACGACTGTATGCCTTCGACCTGCAAACTCTGTAGCTGAAACTCATAGCTCGTTTTGTTCCATGTGATCCATAGTGTGAGCAATACAACTGGACGGAGAAACGTTTTTACAGAGAAAAGCTTAAAAATAGAAAAGAAATTGATGTTCGTTATCACCAACGTGGGGCTTTGTATGTGTATGTCTATGGGTAACAAGTTGCCGTAGCTAGAAATTCTGAATACCTTAGAGTAGTTACATGCGGCGTTTCCCAAACGCGGATACAATTCGCCACTTCTACAGTCAGTCTTTCTAATCCACATACCGACTATTTCTCTCCGTTTATTCTTCACGTGTCAGGTGAATCGATTTTGAGCGTGAGTATCGCTCCGGGCACAGAAGTCGAGTGCGCATTACTAGACTTGCCCCCAGTGACCTACCCCTTGTGTGCTGTTTTGTTCGATGGTTGTGTACCCGTCTATAGCAGTCGACTGGAGCGCAGTTGTCTGTTAATTGTTTGCAGTTTACACGAGGCGAAAGACGAGTTCTATAAGGGCTAACCTCGATTACCCCGAAATATAGGTTCAAAGGATGTTGTGGTCACTGACGGTGACCTTAACATTCAGTGTGGCTACGTTGCGGGGATAAGGCACATTGGAAGCTCATTTCCTGTTCCGGCCGATCAAGTGGACGACTATGATATCCCCGATAATGTTTGTTCCAGTGGCAGACTATTTCTGGCTAATACAAGGTTTAAATAAAGAAGTGACATCGATTTACCTGATGTCCTATCTCAACTTTACAGCACTGGAATCTAGTTGATCACAACATCTGCGGTGACCGGTTATCTGGATCATTCAAGGATTTTCAACTAATCTGATATGCATCTGTGAGCTCAAATCATGCTCTGGTCTATGCTCGCTATATATATAATATATATATACGAAATAGTTCTCCACGTGGTATTATTGCTCAACTCACCATTAAGAAACCATAGAACGACTGTGCAGTTGTTCCATCCTTGTCGGGAATCATCAGCAGTGCATATCCACCACGCTCGAACTGGGATGCGAACCCGGGACGAACGATGTTGAGTAGAACATCTTTTCCATTACCCTGCCGGGCAGGCTCTCAACGGTTTGTTCAAATTTACCGCATGATCTTGCACCTATCCGTCGCTGATATGCACGGCCACGGGTCGCTGCCGCATAGCATTCTACCCCTACTCATAGATGGCTTCACTGCACGTAGCTCAAGTACGACGAAGGCTTTGGGCATGACCAGCAGAACTTGGCTAATTGACATGTGCTGATAGTAGGTCAGTTAATTTTTTTATAGGGATATATATATATATATATA
>LUCM01007658.1:15286-27875 GCA_008360955.1 Fasciolopsis buskii
AAGTGGCCGATTCAGAGAATGAGGCCAGGTTTTTCTGATAGCCAACTAAGGCCGGCGGTGGCCAAACGGATAAGGTCCGGGCGTTCGGACGTGAAGGTCGTGGGTTCGAATCCTCCCATCGCCGGTCAAATTCCCCACTTGGCAGCCCTCTGTTGGCCGCGGCCTCCTTCCTGAGAAATGATGTACACTGTTATTTCATTAATAAAGGAGGTAAAAGATAGATTACAAAAAGATCAGTTCACCCAACGGTGGGCAAACACAAAGTTGACACAGTGTTGTCTTTCAAGCCGCTATTAAGTAACCACGGCTCAAAACAATTAGGGTTCAGTTAGACTTTGTTTATAAACTCATCTAATCCAAAATTATTCTCGCCAAGCAATACTCATTCAATCTACTTGCTTACCGTGGGCTTAACCCAAATTTCCAGACTAGGCTTTACGAACGTTCAAGATTTCTGAGAATGCCCGTTCAGCAGAATTTTACTAAGAATGTCACATAGAAATCATATTGCCTTGTGCATACGAGCTCTTAACTTCTCGCAACATCTGTCCGCTTTCCGTCTTGATGAACTGGACCAAAGGGGGAACAGTATTTTAAGAAGGCGATTTCCTGAAGGCAATAACCTTGATGGCGCAGAAGGGCCTTGTTCCACATGTAAGTTCATTAATTTTCACGAGCTCAATTATGGTGGCAATGAAAGTCAACGACCAGACACCTCAAACCTGCGTTCACTGCTAATTGGCCCTCGATTTCAGTTACCCAGTGTGTGTAGCGGCTAATGTGAAGCAGAAGGATTTCGTGAAGTCCACACATAACAACATTTGGTTCACGAAGAATGACCCAACAAATACATATTTACAAATCCGAATCATCTGCTATCTTTCGCCACCCAACTGGGTCTGCTCTAATGCAGTTGGCTTCGGCTTATCATCTGGCATTTCCCAGGCTGCTATGCTAAGGTGATTCATGGTCTGAACGAAGTATTGGGTTTGCAAGATGATGTTATTATTTTCGGAGCCACAAAGGTGGATCTTGTTTCCCGATTGAAATTGGTGCTCGACTAAACCTGTCGAGCGTTAGTTTGTGATGGGATTTATCGGTTCAAAGATCAGTGCAAATCATGAACAACCACAGCGTGAGAATTTGAAACCATGGGAAGAAATTTTGTCACCTAGGTATCTGGCTTCCCGATGCACTTTGATGGTATATGTCCCACGCAACTTTCAGTTCAGCTCTATCTTCGCAACGAAAGCACAACCGTTATTTCTGGCTCAGGCATCAAACAAGCGGCGACCTATCGTATAATGTAAGGGAATCGTATGGAGCCTGGTTGTAATGATTTCCGACAGACCAACCGTAGCTCTATCGGCACAATACAAAACTACTCTGCTGAACAGTGATGCATCTGAGGTGAGGAGTGGAGCAATTCTGCAACAAACCACTTCCATTTTACGTTGATTTAGTGCGGCCGGGAGATTGCATTCTCAGGCATAAAAAACAATTTCCCGTACTCTGGGTGGTAAGTCAAGTTCACAAATATTTTGGGCAGCCTGAAATTCACATTTGTCATTGATAATCAAACCATTCGGTTCCCACTTAACCCGAAAAAGTTACGGAGAAACCCACAGTTCTTATGGTTCATGGATGGCGTAATGCTCTGGTGGCCTACAGCTGTGACACTGAGCACTGACCGGGCAAGGGGATCTGACAAGTCCATATTATTTTGTCGCATTCGCGATTTGTGCCGGCAGAAATCCGCAAATTCATTGCATCAGCTTTCCGTAATCCAAAAGACGAATGGCGAAAATTTACAACGTGTTGCAATTCACTGATCAGATCGGCCAAGAAGTCTTGACGGACCTAAACTCATGTCAGTAATCCGTATACTGGGAAGATTTTATGCTAAAAATAAATGAAGCATTGTGCAATGACTATCTACTTGTGGTCCTACTTCCAATGTAGAAGAACTGCGCTGAAAGATTTTAAATTGTTTTGGCGTGGCTCAAGGAGCAATATACTAATTAACTGAGCATCTGTTTACGTGCCACGGATGGAAAAGTCAGCGGCACTATTTGCAACTGAACCGAAAACCTTCAGCTTAAACGACACTTACTGCAGCACTGTGCCACCGTGGACACGACACCACACTCAAGTTGCGTAATCAAACACGAAGACCAATGGGACTAATCAAATGACCATGAGTCTATTAATTCCTGAGTCTCATAGGATTGGCGCCTGCGCAAAACGGGTAACTCTCAAGTGACTCTGCAGAGATCTTTTCGGTATAGATGAGATACAGTGTTTGACTCGACGGGTGCTGGCACCCAGAGTTGGATGCAAACAACTCAGCGATGACATAAATCTATGACACGTCTTTGGAAAACTTCATTCCCGATGAGACTATCGGGATAAGTGGATGGGCATCTACTTTACTTATCAGCGTTTCCAATGGGGGCTTCCGGGGCTCATTTCTAAACGGATTCGTATTCCATAGCTCATTTCGTCTGCAGAATTGCATCGCAACATTTGCATGTGCAACCGAAGGCCGGTCATATTATTCTAATTCAAGCTTTTTTACGCGCCTCGATTTGAGCGACAAGTTGATTTCGGGAAAATGCGCTGCAACCGCCTGGAGGAATCAAAACGAGATAATTGGAACAATCACTGGTGGAAATAACCGAGTTGAACAGTGTCTCGACGACACCCAATCCAGACCTACTTCATGGAACCTAGCATGAATTTTGAGGACAACTAGATAGAAGCTCAAGCGACCCAACCCTTGAATTCCAATTCAAAGGTCGATTACGAAAACAAAACCAATTGCTGAAGAAATTCTTCTTATCAGTCCAGTGGAACTCACGTGATGGCATGGCTTGCTCCTACAAAATAGCCAGTCAGATTCACTGTGACTCCTGTTTACCATCGACTCAAACCTATTCTGCTGGTGAGTTCTCTGTCTAATTAAATATACTTGAATTAAATGTGAACAAACTGAACATGATATCCAGTGGATTTGTTCTTCTTGGTCCTCATAGTAGCGTATTCTGGGTTTGGATCCATTTCAGTAAGTGCTAATAATTTAGGTCCATGTGTTATTTCAATTGAACTCAGTCTGTGCCGCTACTTTTCGTTCCAGTATTATTGCACCAGCTTAGTGGATGGAGCACTGCGTTGTGAAGTTATCTAAACAACAGATTCGTACTACTCAAAGTAGCGGTGACGGATAAACTAGTAAGTGACGCAATTGGGACATTTTCAGAACTAGAAGTGGATTGGACTATCGGTCGATAGTCGCAATATTTGAATCGAATTCACAATCCGCTTGGTGATCAATAGCAATCTTAGCAACCAAATGGGTCAGGAATGTTGAGTCGGACAGCGACTTGAGAAATTTACTAGTGATTTGAAAAAATTTGAAAAAATGATAGAAGCGGTTGGGGAGCAAGTTTTGCCGTTCACCATTTCAGATCGGAACGAACTCACAGACGGCAGTAGGTCCGCTTAGGGATAAGAACTGTGCCCGGGCTGACGACGTCCAGTAAAAATAATCAAAAAACGGATGATTATCCATCACTCCAACAGAACAAAATGAAACTGTTCACGTTGGAAACGACCAGAAACTTGTGCGATCTGTAACAAAATGAGATCAAAGAACGCTATCTTGTGACATCACCATTAACGGTTTACAAATGAACTTATTCGCTAAGCGAACCGCCTATTCAGGCAGTAATTTTTCCATGTTAAATTCATCACTTTTCCGACAGAGATTCACAACTACGAAATATTTTTTTCCAAGCTACGTAATCGGATACACGCTGCGGTTTATTTATCCAATTAGACTACAAAATCCGTGGCTGTCGTTCCCATAAGGATTCAAAACAAAAATGCAGCTTCACGTTCACCATGCCGTTCTATTCGATGTTGAGTGAACCCGATCAACGGATTCACATTTTGTACGAAACTATCTGGCAAGAATATTGCAACCTGTTTATCAGAAGATCATAACCGGCAGTTTGACCAGAATAACATTATTTTTGTCCATCTCATTATGTCGCTCAGCTGTGATCAGGTAACCGTTAGACCTGGGCATAGAACATCATCTTATTCATCTAATTTGATTACGCATTTTCCCGCATACCACGATTTAGTGTCGGTCCAGCCCCTGACTCGATTTCGTGGAATGAATCACTGAAATGCCACAAATCCAACTGGTTATGAATCTACCACAGTTCAAAGGGGATTCCACGCTCACCATTCCAAACTCTGTCTCGGTGTATCTCGTCTACGCTCAGTTCATCAAACACGACGGTTCTGCAGCAAAGCACAAACATAATGATTGTGTAAATGTATTAAATTTTTATCAAATCAAACATACTGCATTCCAGCTAGTTGGAATAAGATTAACTTTTCAAAATAAACAATGTACCTAAACGCAGGAGTAGTCACACGATTATCAACATACTATACAATAGGATGAAAGCAAAGTTGGTTTGCCTATATTCACTTCTCACATATTCGACTCAATTCGTTTCTGCCGCTTGCTCTTTCCAAACAGAATTTAGCACTCAATTTCTGTGATTCGAAATTCGGTTTCGGGCCGTAACGAGCCGATGCTAGTGAAAGCTGAGTGTTCTACTTTATAGTTTAGTCAGACTCTAAGTGGTAATCGCCCTATTTCAAACGTTACTAGTGATTCCAAAAATTTTTCAGTGAATAAAAGATCCGAACTGATCAAAATAGCCTGAATTGCTGGTGCAACTCAACTCAGGTGTGTCTAACGATAAAAAAAATCAAGTTGGAGTTCACTGAAATATAACGCAATTATTCCACGTAGCCACCGAATAACGAGATTGGTGAGTTGCATGCCAAACTATCTAACACTTCAACTTGCTCCATCAATGCCAAGCTATACACCTTTCGATTTGCTGGCTACACGTGATACCCTTAGGCATAACGCGCTGGCGTATTGTTAGCGTGAACTGGACTTGGCGTTATCGCATTAAATTCGAAGTAAAAAAAGCACGACGCAATGTTTGCTGTGACAGAAGCTAGTTGCCAAACACGAAAGTTCATATTTATTGGACTGTAACTGGCCGAGAGATCAAGGATTGTTCATCCGTTTGTCATTCCTTGGTTTGTATCTCCAAATGTGTCCAGCGACAGAATTCTCTTGCGCATGAGATATGAAACAAAATCTTTTTCTCTGGTTTCACAACATCAAAATGCGATGATGTAGTTGGTCAGATGGCATTTAGGTTTATTATACTCACATGTTATTGGGTTCTTCGCACCGGACAGAAAATCGATCTTCGTACATGATTCCCCTTACTGCACAATGGGTAAGTTTGATCGGTCTTGTACGGACCACTCAATTCCGAAAATAACGGATTCGAATTCAGACTCACTATTCATTCAGTAGCAGTCGCGAAGGCATGCAAGCCATGTGTGTCCGTTATTCGATCAAAATTGGATGTAGTAAGATGATTTTGGCACGCAGCTTTGTTTGAGTATGTGGTTTGATCGATGGGCTAACTTGCGCCTTCGCCACCAAGACCTTAGACGGAGGTGTGTTCAAGTACAAACTAATGGGACCGGATAGCCAACTGACAACCGGATTGATGGGTGAGGATTGGTTGTTCACGTATGGATCAATAGTCGAAGACTACGATGTTTGGGATATAAACCGCGGAAAATGTTCTTCATTTGATGCATGATTTTGCGCTCGAATATTGACTGATGACCTATCAAACGATAATAGACCGAGTAAATATAACATAAATTCTTCATTATTTTGAAATTCCTAGATTATCGTGAAAATGGGCAGAATAACGGGACCGAAAAGTGGGAAAATCCGTTATTCAAAATCATAACAAAGAATCAGACACAAATTAGTCTGATGAATTGTGGCATAAAAAGTGAAGTGTTGGAAATTCCTGGGTTGAAGGCGAATCTTTCGTGCAACTTGCTATTTTCAACCAACAAGGCGAAAATTGTGAGGGAATGGAACTGTGATTGGCTTTGCGCCTGAGTCTGACAGTGCTGTTTCATTGGCTCTCGGTTGTTGCTCGAGGCCAGACCGCGCCAAGCAAATCATGATCAGTACACAAACGTGGATGTAGCCTGATCTTGCCAGATGGCGAGCAAATGAAGAACGCAAGATCACAGTGAGATCTCGTCAGCCCATTGGCTACCAGCGGTCAGCCGGCATAGTGGCGGGATGGGAAGGTAAGAGTGCGGATACACAAGCCGATGGCCTCATACCGTGAGCTGGGCCAAAAGTCCAGGATGAGCTGCCCAGATTCGACAAAAACGCCATGAAATTAATCGGGTGAAATGCATCCAAGATGGACCAATCTAAGCGCGACCCGGACAACCGTTGCAATGGTTACATTCGCACAGACACAATAATGCAGGCAAACCAAACTACGCATGTGATTTCACTTAATAAAACAGAGTCTGTGTGTGCCGTTGGACTTTGGTAGCTTCCAATTGAGATACTGGGAACGGACGATAACGATCTAGGCGTGGGACCGGCCCGTTGAAATGGAGTAATCGGAACGGAGTAACGACGAAAAAATTCTTGGTGTTGCATTTCATAAAAAATAAATCGCTTCTCACAATTGCTCGTTCTCGGAGTGAAAAAATCCAAATATGGTTCTTGCTTGTCACTCGGATTCCCAGTCCCGTTATTTTTGTCCTCAGCGGAAAGTCTTTGCAAGTATCTTCTATCATAAAACAATTTTGTCCTGTTTTTATGATGTTAATGTCAACACATTAAAGCTACCAGTCACAGGAATTCATTTCCTAGTACCTAATTTTGTGTTGAGAGTTGGAACAAAACACTGTGATTTTCGCACTGCAAGGTTTCGTTGTCCTATTCGCTATTCGCACGAGCTATCAATCGAATCTGGTTGTTCAAATATGCTATTCTGACAGAATGGAAGTCGTGGGGATTCTCGTGTTTCAATATGACGCACTAATGTCAAAACCCCGTGATTTCTTTGAACTTATTCAGAATGTCTATTTCATTGCTCCAGTGTTAATCTGGCCATGAGTTGAAAGATTGATTTGAGTCGGTTTCCTGCATTACGATCGTCTTTCACTCCACCGATCACATTTTCCCTAAAGTAGACTAACGCATATATTTCGGACCATACGTCCTGTTACCAAATAAATTTATTCATAGAGGGTCTTTATGTTCCGTTTCACATGATAACTGGTTTAACAGAATGGTTCCGTGCAACTCAGCCTATGAAGACCGCATCGCGTCATCCACCGATCGGGCCTAGCCTTTCGCTCGAGTAAGGCAGATCGTACACGCCATTCAAGTTTCGATTATCACCCTATTTAGATATCAAAAGGAACGAATCCTCTGGTGAAATGCACCACCCGGTTGATTCTGATTAGAAAAAGCTCACCACAAATGAATAAACCGTGAACCTTACTTGTGTGGTCCGAATTCGGTTGTCGTGCTTTGATAAATCGTTCTGGTGAAAGTCACGTTGCTTTATTGATCCCTGTTCGTTTCATCGACGTTTGCACTAAATATGCTAGTGGATTTCTCATTATTCATAGCACTCAAACTCTTTTACAGTTTCGAACGTGTGCGGATTAATGGGCAATGAGCAGTCAATATACAAGCATTTGGTAGCCACCTTCTAACCAGAGGTGGAGGATATTCGAATGCATTATCTTTTAACTTTGGAAAAAGGCCATACTTGGATATTTCAGTAAACGGTCGTTGATGGGTTTGTGATAACCCCAGTTGATGGGAGATGAGGGAAGAAGACAAGCGATTTTTTTAAACTTGGTTATCTAGTGTACCGAGTAGTTCTTTCTCTTCAACCATGAAGGCTTACGACCAGATAAAACGTACGTTTAAAAGTGAAACAGAACACCCCAATTCTTGAAACAACCGGTGGATTGCGAACCTAGTTATTACTAGGTGTGCGGACTTTAGGTGCAGTCCGGTACAGCTTCGCGCCGATCTGCACACACAGAAAGCCAATGAGAACCTAGGCGTCAGGCAATCGTAAAAGCCAAGCATTCCTCGAAGGCAACTGGACAGAATGTGTTCCACAAAATGGAGATATCCCCAATTTCATATACAAACCAGTGGACCGTAAATACAACTCGAATTTGTTTCCAGTCAGTCGCGAACTTCTCGTTGTGTTCGTTTGCTTAGCTAGGGTTGGAGTCACCTGGTAATCCCTGTCCGTTCGTCACTGACCGAATTCCGTAAACAGATTCCAAGTGCCAGTGCTACACTAGGCCACAGTATTTTTTTTACTGATAGCTTTGAGTAACCTTTGTCGATAGGTTCGTATGGCTATAAAGGTGCGCCACATCATGTCAAAAGGACTGCACTTGGGTGCGTTATCTAGTTGGACAAACAAAATTCAAAATGAATATTAAGCTATCCGCCAATCAATTGCTACAGTAGCACCAATGGTAAACCGAAAGGTTCAACTTATCCGGCTGCACATGTGGTCAGTGCACAGGAAATGGGAGTTAATCTTCATCACCGTAACTGCGAATCTTCGATTGATCTTCCCCGGAGAGTAGTGGCTAACACATGTTTGTAATATGAATCAGGATAGATCTAAAATCGGATGTGAATATGCCACAAACCGAATACCAACAGGCCACCTACAAATTACGCTGTTACCACAGCAACGGACACCTGCCAATCATCCGGAGGTCGGACAAACCTCGATCACCCAAATGAGTTGAGTGCATTTTTAGTCATTATGTTCACGTTTAACCATTGCTGAACAAAAGCACTACGGAAAATTTACATTTGTGCATCATATATCATATGCATTTCATGCTGCGATGAATTCTTCAACCATTCTATACGCAGCGCGTTTCGGTGAGAACAAAATGCTAGAGAACGCGGGAGCTTTGCCACAAATCTACCGAAAGTTTCACATCAACTTGAGAGAGTGCCATTAAAAATACTGGCATTTCTGCCGTCCAAAAGTCTCTGGTTATCTCTTATAAACCGCTGATTATCGTTCGTTTGATTACATACAAATATACATGCATATATAACATAGATTTAATGTCATCAGTATCACGACCAGGCAGGAAAACGATGAGAGAGACAGAGGACAAAGAAAGTAACTTTGTGCAGAGTTTGGCCACATACACTCTAGCTCTTCCAGCTTTCGTCTCCATATTATCGATTATCTACGAGGATCCCTGCATACAAATGGCTCTCCAAATCGAAGCAGAACATTGCCACAGAAGACCCTATTCCTAGACCATCAATCAAACGATCTAACCTACAAGACAGTAGGACGATTGTAGTTCTCATAACCCACCGTCGATAGGGGTCCAATTAATCAGTGCATGCATCTCTCGGATAAGGTCAGACATGCGGGGTGTCCAGTACATTCTTTCGCAACAGATGCCGGTGAGCATTGTGTCACGCGAATCATACGTCGCCCGCGGTTGGTTGAGAAACGAGATTTAGCCAACTCCCCTTGACTGACTGTCAGGCATCTACTTATCCCTCACACTTTACCGAGAGCATTTCCATCACGAGAATGGAATTCCTAGGACTACCTCAACAGGGGCTCTTTGCGATGCGCAATCATCCGGGAGCATCTCGAGGAGTTTAGATGGAGCAGCCTATTAAGTGTCGGGAAATATTCACTGCAGCCACAGACAAACATTTTGCATCTTGTGACAATCTCTGATTAAATATCCTATCAGATACAACTCACCCTCATTGTATCGAGCTTACCCAGTTTTGTGTCTCTTATCAATCACGTTGGGGCATAAGTTTTTCTATTCCTAGACGACTTCTGAATGAATCCCAGTGATTCCATAACTTGCATGGTTATTTTTGCGAATTAAAAGTGATCGTAAAATCGTCTTTTCCTGAAGACAATTTACGATTATTTCAACAGTGATATGCTTTCACATGATTTTCAGTGTCATTCTATAGGATCCCTTCATCAGCATGTACCATCAGTGTACATTCCGATGAACTACACGGTGAAAATCTATCCATCGCGATGGATTTTGATATTTTTGCACTGAGCTGAAATGAAAAATTCGGGTGTTCTGTCATATACACTTAAGTGGCGTTGTAAATGACAATCTTTTTCCTTTATTACAATTCCATTAGTGAAGCTCAAAGTTAGAGGTTATTTGCAGTTGTCAGCAACAAGCTGGCAAGTGAAATATGCATGCGAAAATCCACAAAACTCTAAGGGTCCGTGGTACACAGGTACGCATCGCTTTAAGTCGATCGCGAATATCATATGAACTTACAAGAAACCTCGGTGTCAATCATTCAGTGAAACGATACAGTTCCAGGTCGGTTCATTTCAGAATCATTCTAAATCAAGCTTAAACATGGGGTAGCTTAGACACAGAGCAGTGCAGAGTGGACGACAAACAATCAAACAAACGAATGTCAATCACGTCTGTCGTGTATTATGACCAAGAACGTTACCAAACCAGAGTGGGTCAGCATTCAAAATGACATGGGAAGATAAATGGTCGTTTTTGATAAGGTTGTAACCAAGGGAAAATATTTGTTTCAATTTCACGTTCCTGGTATTGGCTAAAATCAAACGACGGAGCCAAACTAAGACGGTAAAAGAAGCGTCGAAATGTATGACTCCATCATACTTACAATCCACCCTCCCATTAACAAGATGATCATGTCGATTAAATGTGGCATGGTAAAAGTTCGGAATCATTCGAGCACGTGGAAGGTCAAATGACACGACTTTCACAAAACTTCGCTGAAAAGTAGTCATTTCTAAAAGAAGTCAACAATTATTTACGATGTTCCAGAGGCTGCCGTCAAGAGTGGTTCTTCATCAATCACTGCTCAGTCAGATGGTCTACAAACGGGAACAACGAAAGCTCTGATGCTTGACTAATGAATCAATTAATACGTGCAGTTCCAAATGTCCGAATAGGGTGGATTACGAAACAATGCACGTAATCGACCAAAACTGACGGCCAATCCAGTCGAAGCGGACCGCTTCAAATCGACCATTCGATAACACGGCTTATTGTAAAAAGGGACCAGCAATAACGGGCTATCGATAAAACGCTGTTTTTTACTATCTCTGTGAATCTTTTAGCAACGGTTCTTCCGTCATAGTACATACCCTATGGTTTAATAAAGCCGGAATGTTACTTGTACCTAAAACTGATGAAATCATCTAATGTAAGTGATTGATTCAGCAGTCATCATTATGCAACATGAATTATTGCACGAAAACTATCGCCAACCAATCGAAAAGTCTGGTTGCTCCTGATTGGTCACCCACGTTTATGGGAAAAATTTACTCTATGAGAGCTCCTGTAGCTCGGTGCCCTGTCAAACTAAATTCTCAGAAAGCACGTTGCATTCATAACAATTCATCCTACGGGCCGTTTTTAGACCAGCGCGCACTCTGACTGCCTGCGATACAATTCTGTGTCACTCTTAGTTCGTTGTTTTGTTGTCGGATATTCGGTTCCCTTATGTTCTCCGTTCGCCGCTTCAGTCGCTCAGAATCGAGTTTGTCGTTTCTCAACATAGACTGGGATCACGCATTGCTGCACCTAAACGATTTTCTTGTCCATCTAAAATAGGCACTCGTGCTGGCTAGTAGGCAGCTCTTAAATGCGCTCCTTCAGCCAACATGTCCATTCCGTCATTAATGAGTACTAACATCCGCTCTGTTTACAGAAATGTTGGATCTGTCCCTCACACTTCAATCACCAATCCATGTTCACACGTGTGTCATCTGCATACAAGAATCGTGGATGAACCGGATATCGCTGATGCATTGGTGTCGATAGACAGCTTCAGACTCCATCGGCAGGATAGAGTTTCGGACAAGAAGCAGATTGGTGTGACAACAAACATAAACTCCTTCTAGTCTGGCAAGTCCGAACTTGTTTATACGTACTCACCCAAAGGAAGTGACTGTCTCGTGACACAGTGTCACTCTAGGTTTTCTCGCCATACAAGCACAATCATAACGAATTTATACATAGCCCGTTTTAGCTCGCAACACGATGCCACATTATTTTTTGACTCTTTTCTGGTATTCATTGTTCCTCTTTTTGAGTATAATCTGTATATTATTGTAGGTGATTTCATTCATACATCTACCTTACAACTGACTGTATTTGATTTGACGGATCTCTGCGTTTCTCCCACCAGAGGCGGTTCCATTCTAGATAGAGTTATTACCAAACACCCTAATTTATTTTCCTTGGAACTGCGAACTCCTATCCCATGTAGTGATCATTGTCTGCTTCTGTTAAAGTTAAAGATATACTCTAGGTCAACTTTTCTTTCCTTCAGGCGAACAAATCAAATCCAAGTGCGCCTTCGTAACTTTTCACATAACAACCTTATTCTTCTTCTTCAGAAATCCCTTTCACTTGCATCTACCTGTTTCTCTTCTAAACCCCTGCTCAATGACAATGTCAAACTTTTCACAGAGACGGCCAAGCAATCTTGGATATTTGCTGCTCCTCAAAAAAAATATTCATCTCAAATAGCCGTATTTCAACTCTGAAACTGAAATTTCTAAGAAGAAGCAAAAAGTGCTTCTACAAATAT